>CALNHX010013091.1:0-20175 GCA_940337035.1 Agriotes lineatus
GAGGGAGCTAAATTTAAATTATTCTACGCTAGAAGGATCGACCATTAACTTCAGCAATGAAGTTAAACACCTAGAAGTTACACTAGACCAGAAGTTGACGTGCTAAGCACATATTGCAAAACTGCAAAACAAGGCAGCATTAGCAACTCTAAAACCACAATTGATCCACTAGCCATATGTGGCTATAATAAGACCCAGAATCACCTATGCATCAGTGGTCTGGTGGCCAAAAACCCGAAAAACCACTACTCGGCTACAGCTAGAGAAGGAACATTGTCTCACCTGCTATGAGCACTTGTCCAACTGCAGCTATGGAAGCCATTCTAGGGCTAGTACCCCTACACCTTCAGGTACAAAAGGAGGTAATGTCCCATACCCTTAATCTTGCAAAGAGAAATAAATTTAAGTCAAGTAACCAGGCGGGCCACTTATAAATTTTAAGTTTTTCACAAGTAGAGCGAAAGGGGTTCACCATTTCAGATTTTATGTCAATAAAATACAACTTTGGCCAACTTTTTAGAGTGATAATCCCAGAACGCGAAGTATGGTTCTACTTTAAAAGCCGATTTCTCCAATTGTACACAGATGGTTCGCAAATGGAAGGAGGAGGAACTGGTGCAGGCATCTGTATCTGTATCTGGTTTCCGAATCTCCAAACCGCTAGAAGTTAGAACCAGCATCTTCCAAGCTGAGGTTTATGCTGTAAACCTTTGCACCAGAATAAACCTCAGAAATGGATACAATGGTGCAACATTTGATATTCTTACATACAGCCAAGCAGCACTAAAGGCCTTAGCAGCCTACACGTGCGAGTCCAAGCTTATCTGGCAGTGCCTGGATAATCTCAAGCAACTGGCAAACAAAAACTACGTCACGTTAGAGTGGGTGCCAGGGCATGAGCGCATTCCAGGCAACGAAAAGGCGGATAAACTCACTAGACGAGGTGAAATGACGCCATTCACCAGACCTGAACCCTGTTGCGGAATACAAAAAAGCCACATAAAACATGAAGTCAGGCTATGGGAAGAGCAGTTGATATCCTTGTACTGGGAAAACACCAGGACAACACCAGGCAAAGCAGTTCACTACTGTTTCGCAAAATAAAGCAAACATTGCTTTGTCTCGCAGTAAGGTGGAATTAAAAACCATCACTGGCATGCTCACAGGCCACGCATCATTAAAATACCACCTTTTCAAGATTGGTAAGGCTGAGGATCAAACTTGCCGCTTATACAATGATGCAGCGAAAACGGAAGAACATATTCTATGTGTATGCAATGCTGCCTATCGAGGTAAGCACAACATCTTCGGAAAGGCAATCATGATGCCTACCGAAATAAGGGACTCAAAACCTAGAGATATCTTGAGGTTTATTAATAGCCTGCAACCGATAGGGTCGCTGAGACGAAAGACATTTAAGGGCCAGAACCCTCTACCAATATTATTATAATTATTACTATTATTATGGTACCTCATAAAGAAACTTCTTTGCACCATCATTCGCCTTCCGAAACTGATTGTTCATTTCAAATTATCTTTTCTTGCTTATTTGTGAAGGGCAGTTTTTTCCACAGATCTCCTCAACTCTATGACTATACATTTTTCTTGGCATTTTCTTTGTTTCTCTTCTAATATCGACTCTGTGTACAATTTACTTCTTCGGCGTAGTCTTTTTTTGTGCAAAACTTCTTCATTATCTCAGATATTGTACTCCCTGTAACCTCGTCAAAGATGCATGCATGTTTTGGGGAAGTAGAGTAAATGTAGTATTATCGCAGGGAGAATCTCTTTCATCGGGTGTATAATCACTATCATACAGGGTCAGGTAGCGATAGGGGGTGGAAAATATCTTTAAGAATATTAGAGTTCCATGAAATTTACTTATGTAGAAGTGAAAAATGTAAGTTTGGTTTGCCACACCCTTTCAGCAAGCCTGTATAATCAAAAACATTTTACTAATGTGCACCACCTTAGTACCTACAACTTTTACATAAACAAATTTCATGTGACTCCCATTGTTAGATTTATAGGTCTTCTTCAAATTAATGGTATATATTATTGGAATTCATAGGATTCTAAATAGGTACAGTTTACCCTTCCCACCTGCTGTAAGTTTTTTTTGTCGTTATCGCCTACTTCCCTTAATTTCACCATTTTTGCGGATATTCTTGGGATATCTTTGTATAGTAAGACATTCAGTTCATCGTTTCAAATTGTGCAACACCTAACAACATTTATTTTTGCTCATAGTTTCGGTTCTAAGGAGATATAAAACTCTTAAGTATTTGAGTGCAAGTGCAATCGATTAGTTCTTGTATTGTAATTCCGAAAACGTCCTGATAAGTTACCTTTTGTAGAGTCCGCACAATTGTTTATTTTACATTTATTAGACATATCTTCTACCCCCGCATCCTTGCCGAACCTTCTATACAGGTAAGAACACAATAATTGTAGACGGAAAGCTAATCATAGCTAATGTAGTCTGAAAATTATAGATGCACCATTTTGCTTAGCACAGCAGTATACTTACAACCTGTTAAGTTATTGAAAAGTCAATTACATTATTCACCCGTAACTTCGTTATTTATCTCAGAGTTGCTCTGCAGGATGGAAATACACAACTAAAACGGTGAAAAGCGCCTCAAAAATGGCGTGAAGTAATGATGCCTTTTTATTGACTGCGGATTTCAATGCGCCCAAGAGGGACACAGGGATTAAGCAGCGATATCGTAGAACCACAGATCCCTCTAGTTACCTCACGAATACGGCGTGACGACATTAATTTCTAAGCAACAGCGATCCAGAACACAGAAAATATATAAACTTTCTGGGCAGACACGATAAAGTTTCGCGTGGCCACTTATTGTGCGAATTCGGTCAAAAAAGCTTAGTTTTGGTACTTATCCTAGTCTGGATTTAGGTGACAAGGTTGCCGTAGGCCTGGAACGCAACTTTCCGTATTGTGAAGGGTCTGAACTGGATCGATGTAATTATCTAATCGGTATGTTATGGTTGCGAGCATCGCAATATGTCGAAAACTTATTTAGCTCACATTGATCTTGGGCACAAGACGTAGTTTCCTTTGCTCCACGTGTGTCGGTCGTTCAAAAATGTTTTCGAATCCGCACCGCAACTATGAAGTCGTGACTGCCTGTTATTAGAATTGCTCTCTTAATTATTGATAAGGAGGTAATAAAATTTGAATTTTCTTAGACAGAGAGAGACGAAGACGGAAACAATCTGCATTGCAACGAGAGGACTCATGACACACCATTAAAAAAAGTTTTCAAATGTGTCGTTACAGTTATGAGTTAGAACATTGAGTTGAAGCTTCCGCATGATTGCAAAGGTCGATATTCGTTAAAAGTGGAAAGAGAAATATTGTGCTCTAATTGGAGTTCACACATACACAGGTTGAAAAACTTGCCTCTTACAGGTTAATCCATTAACGGCAGCGTTTCCCACGGCCTTCATTTCCACCATTAGTATTTTTAAATGCGTGTGAAATTACAAAAGAAAGTACCTCTGAAAACGTGTAGTTTCAGACGACCTTGCACGCATTGTAATTACCAGCGTCCTAAATAAAATTTTACCTACGCTGTTCTATATTTCAGCTCGTAACAGCCATTTACAGAGAGCTGGAGAAAAGGTACGGAACGTTTTAAGGTGATTAAAAAAATTATATTTGGCTCTATAATTACAATATGCATGGGATGCATATCTAATGATGTGGAAAAGAACATTTCGAAATTATTTTAAAAACCCATTTATTACAGTGCTTTTCCAAAAAATAATAAATACAATTACCAATAAAACTGCTAGAGGTGTGTACACAGGGGTGTCTCTAACTTACTTGCCTCCGGGGTGCACAGTCTTATATGCCGCCCCTTTCGGCTGTGAGTTATATTGTTAGAAGAAATGACAGATATGAGTCAACTGAAGCCAAATAGGGAACCATCCTTATATATAAACGTGTGTTGTGCCTGCGGCTCTGTCTGGGTGTCCGTCTGCCTTACTTCATCGGCACTGATCGGGCGCACTTGGTCCGCGATCGGTCGTGTCATAACCGTAGCCTTTCTAACGCAGCGGTAAGCAAGTATGATAGGTGTGCGTTCTTGGGCGAGCAGTTAAATTGTCGAACTAGCAATCCGATTCGCTATAGGAGCTTTGAATTCCACCAACTGCGATGATTTTTTCATTTCCAAATTAATGTATTTTGCATTGTTTCTGCACGTACATAACATACATAATTTGGACACTCTTTCTTGCTTTCTTTATTAAAGACTTGAAAACAGTCGCTTCTGTAACTTTTTAATTTACAATTCAATTGTATTAATTAGAGTAAATCCATTTATCTGGTGCACTCGAAAGGTAGTCCTTATATGTAAACGAATGTTTTGCATACATCTCTGTCTGTGTTACTTTTTCATCGGCACCAATCGGGTGCACTTCATCCGCAATCGGCGGTAGTTCTTTATGCCGCCACCCACTCCGTCTGTGTTACTTCATCGACACCGATCGGGTGCACTTCGTCCGTGATCGGTCATGTCGTCACCGTGTCCTTTATAATGCAGCGATAAGCGCATATGATGGGTGTGCGTTTTTGTCCGAGCAGTTAAAACGCCTGACTAGCAATCGGATTCGGCCTAGGAGCTTACGTTTGAATTCCACCAACTGCGATACTTTTTTCCTTTCCGGATTAATGTATTTCGAATTGTTTCTGTTTACTACTTCAATATTACTAGAAATATTAAGATATTTTCACCTATTTTGTACATAATTGGGAACACTCTTGCTTTCCTTATTAAAGACTTTAAACAGTTTTTTCGTAACTTTTATTCTACAATTCAGTTGAAAAAATACAAAAATGTTAATTAGAGTAAAACCATTTATCTGGTGGACTTAAACGGTAGTTCCTATACAGTGAATTTATTTTAATGGTTAACATAAGCGTTTCGTTTCTATGCCACCATTTAATCATATAGGTCACTTCCATGGTTACAAATGAGACCAATAGATTAGAGCGTGTATTTTACTAGTTAACATAGGAATGATTATTTGTCAAAAAGACAACTAAAAGTTATCCTAATGTATACCACTAGAGAAAAGATACATCTTGTGAGTTGGTATAGCACTTTAAGTTTGAGAAGAGTTTCTGATTTATTTTCAACAAATATATCCCGATAGTCCCAAACCTACTCCAGCTGGCATTTTGAAAATTGTGAATAAATTTCAAACCACAGGATGCGTCAATAAATACGAGAAAAGAAACAGATCACGTTTTATACTAACGCAGGGTAAAAAAGATGAAACTCTGAATTTAATCGAAAATGATAATAGACTGTGGACGCAAAGAATATCTAATGTTAATGTGAGTAAAAGCACGATACACAAGTTTCTTAGTCGAGAACGCTTTAAAAGCTATCATTTTCAAAACCATCATGAGTTAGCAGGCGAAGACGAAGAAAGAAGAAACATTTTTTGTGAAACAATGATGAATACAATTAATAATGGTGAAGTGCCACTTGATAGAATTTTATTCACTGATGAGTCAACATTTTACACTCTGGAGAAGCTAATTATCAGAACTGCAGGATCTGTAGCCGTGAAAACTTACATCTGTACAATGTTTCTCGAACTCAACGACTCCAGAAAGTAAATGTGTGGGCAGGGCTAATAGGAGATCATATTGTAGGACCGTTCTTTATTGACGGAAACCTCACTGGAGAAAGTTATCTTCAGCTACTGCAGCAAAGGATAGTCCCAGAACTCAATCCAATGAACATCGACGATGTATGGTTTCAACAGGATGGCGCTCCACCTCACTATGCGCAAAATGTCCGAAATTATTTAAATCGCGTATTCTCACATCGATGGATAGGACGAGGGGGAGAAGTGAACTGGGCTGCAAGATCTCCATATCTAGCTCTAAATGATTATTTTCTCTGGGGTCGTTTAAAAAGTGAAGTGTTTAATGGTGACAGAATGACCATTGAACAGTTAAAAAAGAGAATTAGAATCGCAGCACAAGCAATAACTCCTGAACAGATAACTAACACTGTAAAGGAATTTTATAATCGTTTAGGATATTGCCTTGAAGTTAATGGTGGCATTTTTGAACATTTGTTAAATTAATTTAAGTACGTTATTTTCATGTATTACAGGTAGTTTTTGAAATTTAATCTTTAAAAATATTATAAATGTTTCTTTCTCATCTTTCTTAAAGATTCTTTATTCGCTTAATTACGTTTATTCATTTTTACTTAAACAATATTAACAGTAACCAGAAGATAAATCAAAAACTTTTTCGAACTAAACCTTGTGTTATCAACACACAAGTTGTACCTAGGTATCTACTTTTTAGTTGCACACCTACATTCCGGAAATAAAATTAAAGTTTCTTATTAAAAGGTAAATTCAAATTCCTATGTTAACTCGTAAAATAAACTCTCTAATCTATTGGTCTCATTTGTAACTATGGAAGTGACCTATATGATTAATTGCTGGCATAGAAACGAAACAGCTATGTTAACTATTAAAATAAATTAACTGTATATAAACAAATGTTGTGCCTAGGTCTCTGCCTGCGTCACGTTTTTATAGACACCGATGGGGAGCACTTCGTCCGCGATCAGAGATAGTTCCTTACGCCGCCACCCCGTCATTTATAACGCACCGATAGGCACATAGCGTATGCCTACAAATCAGATTTTCTCTGGAACCGCGGATTTGAATCCCACCGACTACATTGTTATCCTTTACAAATTAATGTCATTCGCATTACTAAGTGTTGCATTTTACTGCTCCAGTATGATTAGCAACATTAAAATATTTTTTATTTAGTTTAACATAACTAATCCAAAATATTCACTATACGGCTTCCAGCTACCCCATCTAATATTATCAGTGAAAATCAGGAAATTGAGTGGACCCACCAGATAGCGTCGTCAAGTATTAAGCGTTTACATAGACAAGTAACTCACTCGATTTTTACATTAATAAAAAGACGAAATCAGGGTTATGTACGTATTTCGGTGTTGTATCCATTCATCAATAGGAATGTGACATTCTTATTTATCAATCCATCTTAACACCAATAATTACATACCCCTGCTAAGTTTGGTGTTAAACATCATCAGCGATCCTGCAGAAAGTTTAAGCATTTGAAAATCAAGTACATGAAATAATTGTCAACGCTCTTTGAATTATACGCAACTCGCAACTTCATTGAGAATCCAATTTGCCAACAATTTCTAATTACATTAAAACCCATACAAGAAGCTATTTCGGTAACATCTCCGAGTGTGCAAGTGCAAGAAACTATAATACGGGTTCTTGTCATATTCACGTTCGACTTAAAGAAACCTTCAGTTGAAATCACAAGTGAAAGTAATTTATTAAAAATAATTTAAAAAAACAACGCAACAGTGCTAAACTAACGATGTGCTTTGGTAATCAAACCTTTTTTACATTACATCAAAATGTAGTGACAGCCAATAGTTATTATTACACAAAATATACACAGACAACAACAATGCTATACTATGAAGAAAATTTCGTATAACAATAGTACGAGCAGTCTGAAAGACGAAGGAAGTATTGTAATCACGAAAAAATCACCTTCCGAGACTTTTTCAGATCTTCACGTTTCAAGGTCCCTAGATACCGAAAAAGAGGTTTTCTTAATTCGGCCAGTCAGTCTGTCTGTCTGCCTGTCAGTCTGTCCGTCTGTCTGTCTGTCTGTCTGTCTGTTGGCAGTATAGCTCAAAAACTATTTGTCGGAGGAAGACTTGCCGAAAATAAGACTCAACCGGTAAAGGATAATGTCACAAAAGAGTAAAAATGTTTCAACCACAACACCGTGCTCTCCAAGATAGGCGCGCGCCGGATTTATTTGGAGGAGACTCGGTAGCGCAGATGTAATTTTGCTGTAGTTATATCCGCTGCGGGGATTCGGTTAGGATCGAGCATTCTGCAGAGCTGCAGATGCGGTGGGCGTAAACCCCAGCGGGATACAGTTTTTTTTATTTGAAAATGTATTTAATTTATTAGAAACGTGAAAATATTTGTACTCCTCACTTAATTTGATTTTTTAAATTATTTAGTGTCACAATCTTGACGAGGAAAGTTGTGGGTAAAGCCTTTTACATATTTTTTTTTGTTGAAATATCGAATCGAAAACTTTACGTCTTAATCTTCTAAACCGAGGCTGGAAGCAAATAAGGATTTATACTCGTATTTCCATTGCAATTGAAAGAAAATATATTTCTTTATTAATGGGTGTTCATTTATTCTACTCTGTTCTTTGAATATAGCTGTATAGTGACTCAGATAAAATCTCCGATTGAGGGAATGTTAATGAGGTTCGAAAAGGCACATGTTAAAATTAATGACACATATACAGCGTGTGTCAGAAAAATACCCAGTATTTTTCATCCTCATTTGGGTCTGAATTCTATACTGTTTTTTTAAATGTAACGTTGCCAAGCTATGATTTTTTGATCAGTATCAACCGTTCATTTAAATTTCAATACCGACTCCATGATTCATTGATACATCATACAAATTTAGCTTACATATAAGCTAGGATCGCCAACTGGGGCTAGAACTAAAATATTTCTTTCGGGGTATCCAAAATAAACTTTTTAAATCGACATTTAAAGTACATTTGTAGCATTTTTTCAAATGCAATACCCAGTATTTTATGATGTGTCAATAAACTTTTATTTTATTTTTATACGCTCTAAGTCTACCCTACCAACACACAGATATTATTGAAATAGTACACACATTGGTACTTTTGAGATAGGGAGTTCACCGGAAATTAAGCATATAATTCGCCCCCTGCCGGGCAGCAACGCCAACTATTACCGCCCGATCGGAATGCGACCGAGTATAATGCGCCCGGCTGCATATTTGTAAACAGCAGACGATCCGTCAAAGTATATGCCCGAAGCAAGGATTGTATACAGCGGACGAGACCGCTCTGACGCTTCTGCTGTTTACAATGTACATGCAAGCGACAGGGTTATTAAGGGTGATTAAAGATAGATTAATAATATCCGTAAATGTTCAAGATTAACTTTATTATTATTTATTTAAGGAATTTAATATCAATAACTAAGAGCTTTGGGCAGGCACGTAAAAAGGTAGGTACATAACATGGAAATAACGTTTTTTCTCATTTTTTAAATTTATTGATACTTAATGAAAAACTCCAACCGTTCCACCGACTCTTCTAAATCAAGTTCGTCAATACAGTCTTGAGCTCCAATGCCTTCCAAAACTCCATCACTCATCTTGCAGAGGAAGAAAGATTTCTTTCTTTGCTTCTTTTACAGTTGCGACCCGATAAAGCTGCAGTTTAGTCACTCAGGAAAGAATATTTATTGCACTTAAAATACGAAATTTCTCCAAAACGGTGCCCTAATGTTTGCAATGTTTTCCATTAAAAACAATTGGACAAGTGCATGTGCAAGTTGGAAGATCCACACGATATTAGGTTTTTACTATTCACAGAAATTTTAAAGGAATCCATGTTGATTGGCTCAACACTCATTTTATCATCAGTTGATTTAGGTAAATATCTAGCAGCAACTGCTTTTGCGACTCAGTTGAATTATAAACCTAATAGACGCCTGCTTGTAATGATTGGTATCGCTTCCTGTTAACTTAAAATTTTTTCTGTACAGCACCCACCAAGTTTCCTCACGAGTTAGCAGATCGTTGATATAATTCAATTTTGGCTTCTTCAAGTTCAATTTCTGTTTTGAAGCGCAATTTTTTTGAACAATCTGTAATATTATTGTGCAGAATGCCGTGGTTTATTATTTTTCAACCATTAAAATTCATCTCCAGACTGCTTTACCCACATGAAATATGCACAGAAGCAGTTTTCCATATGGCCAATGCTTCAACACTTTTCATTCACCCAACTCTTCATCGTCAGTTAAGATAAGCGTAAGATGATTTTTTAGGCATTATGTCTAGCAATCCTCGAACCGCAGCATCGAAGATGTCAGTTTTTTGACAGTTACTCAAAATGCGACCAACAGGCAATCCTCCCGCCGCACTTGGTACTACGAAAAAAATTTTTTTATGATCATACACATCGCATTTACCCAGTAAATCAACAAGCCTTACTTTATTTGCGGACTTTCTAAGGCAAGCTGCATTAGAGGGGTAGAAATAGATACAGCATACTTGTTCACTATCGTTATCGTGAACTGTAAGCCAGATTATTTTTCATGGAAAGTCAATGTTTCTTCCAGCTTCAGGAGCATATTACTTCCAATTCGATCACCAAAATTTTCTTAGCTTTGCTTTTTCAAAATTGAAGACCTGGATTTTTGTCCGGATATAGTGCGTGTCGTAAAATATATTTTCGTATTCGTGTTCCAGCTGTTCCATTTTTTTCCATACAATATGTCTGATAAGCTGTAGCCGCAAACTCTCCTCTCTTGAAAAGCTCGCCTAAGTGCTGTTTAGCCTCTGCTCCCAGAGGTCTATCACGAAGTGCTTCGATAACGTTTTAGTTTTAGATTTTTTTTTAAGTATTCTTGATGGCAATAGGAAGTTTTGGGGAGCAATCAATGTTTCTTCACTTTTTCTATTTTGTTTTGACATCAGCTTTTACTTTTGCTCTTGTATTTCAGTGACATCTATAAATTCGCTTGAAATAATTTCTGGGGAAAAATCTACACAAAAAATTTTCTGAACATTCCCGAAACCCCGATTTATTTGAAAGTTGTCCTAAATATAAGTCTTGTTCCGTTGCCTTTCCAAAAAATATTCAAATGGATAGGTTGCATGCTTTACAATAGGGCAATTTAACTCTTGTTCGCGTTTCCCTTGTGCTAATATATATAATATAATAATCAATTAAGATTACATTTCCTTTGTCTATCAGCGACACGGCACAAAATCATTGTTTTCAGCAGAAGACTATTCGAAGAAAATATGCAAAACTGGATTGTAATAGCTCACATCGACATCTTTCATTGATTTTATATTGCCCAGCAAGATATTGTTACCTTTAGTACTTTTGGTAAATTTTTGCAATTTATAATCGGGGCAATCAGCACGAAATTACAAATAAAAGGATTAATGATCAAACTGGAATTCGATGTGGTAGGTGGTAAACAGCAGACGTATTATTAAGGTTCCAGACGTCTACTGTATACAACGCTCCTTTCGTTCACTGCCGAGATGTACCGAAAGGTTGACCCGTCTGCTGTTTATAAATATACCGCCCGGCTAGGGCCCAGCTTTTGCTGTATTCTTTTAAACCAGGTATGGTTCCAAGGAATATCCACCCCTCTTGGTGACTGTGCGGGTCACCTACCGAAACATTGTCAATGCGAATTCATCCGCCGAAGCCCCGACCACCACAAATTCCTCGGATAACTACTCATCGAAAGTCTGCGCGACATCTTAAGAAACGGCCTGGTGCGTCTCGGATACTAGGACCAGCTTCCTGGCCTAACACCTCAATCGACCGGCAGGATTGGTCTCGGATAGCAGTACAGACAACCGGTCCGACACCTCTAACAGCAGTTCGAGTAACTCCCTCTCCTCGGATTCTACCCAGTAGTGCTACTACAGCCCGACACCTCAAACGGCGGCTCCGCGTTTACCAAGTCGATCCGTCTCTTTTTTCTCATCAAGCTGGTACGGTCTTGAGAGAATGCGCTGTGTAGACATCAGAGAAATTCTGGGTCGCCCTTGTTACGTCTACAAACGGGGCTTCCCGTATTGTGTGGAGAGGAAAGGCACACACATCGTTGAGTTACTGAAATAGTACATAATATATATGCGAAGAAGAAATGTATCTATTATAAATGAAAACGATGCTGTGGTGCCCGAACCGTAGAAACGCCCACTGCCCCGCCAGATACTGAACTGTGATAGGCATCCAGGCTCTTAAACGTAGAAAATGAAACTTATTTAGCTCTTCCATGTTAACATTTTTTTAAATATAAAGTAGAAGTTAAGAATAATCCTTCTAATGGTTATACAATATTATTTATTTTTCCCATTCGACCACTTTTAATGCCTTTGTGTATATCAAATCGCCAACATAATTTTGATAATTTTTGGAGTAGCAATTGGTGCTTTTTTTTAATTTACCGTATAGAGCTTCAGAGTAAAGGTATTTCCGGTTCCAATTTTTTTCTTAATTTTAAAGTCTTAAGTTTCTTCCTATGCTGTAAGGCGCATTCATCCTTTCGGTAACGTTTCCTAAACATTTATCTCGAAAAAGTCGTCGTAGTTTGATGGTTTTCTGAGATGCTGCATCCGTCTGCTTAATTCAGGATTTGATGGTATTTATTTGGAAGTTAAACTTCTACATTTCACATTATTTTTTTAGGTTTTTCTTAAAATTTGTATAATCCTGGGCTATTAATATACACTTCGGGTTGGAAGTAGCTTTGCGATTTTCTATTCGTGTTTAGCTATTTATTTTCATTTAAGGTTTGATACTTGAACTTATATACAGCTTATTTTTTTATTCGAATCTATCGATATGTTTTGTGTCTTCTTAAGATTAAGGTTGTGGAGGATGTCTTCCACTTTAAGTTGCTTTTGTTTAGGTTTTGGTTATATTGTGTCTATTAAGAAACCAGTAGCGTCTGGGTTCAATAGTGCTTCACGTTTACTTTATTAGATTCGTGAAGCCTTTTCCATTACCTCTAAGGCTTCAGCTGGATAGTGTTCTCCACTATCTGAGATAGCGGAAGCTTATTATAAACCAGCATGTGACCAGCGAAGTAAGACTTGAACATTATATTCTATAAATTATCATATATCCTCAATGCGATTTTCCGCTAATTGTAAATCGTGTTAATTTCAGTAGTGAATCCTTACTAAAATATTTATTTGCCTAAAATAAAAAAAGCTGAGGAGAAATGGGTAACATATTTATAACAGATTTAATCGCAAATTTGTATTGACATTTTTTGTAAAATATTCGTTTTGCTGAAATAAAGTTAGCGTGTAAGCTTTTCGTTGCTCAATTTAAATTTTATACCTTGTTTTAGGTATTCACTGAGAGAAAAACGATTGATGTATCTAAAAATCCGAGCTCTAACACAACATCATTATAGTTAAAAACCACTGAATCCCTGAGAGTAAACAGCTTTTATATGTAAATAGAAATTAATTTAAACATTAATATTCTGGAAATTCTTACATAACCAAAACAACTTAAAAGTCTTAGACAGAATACAGTAAGAATATTTTCAGTCGCTAGGTGGAAATTTGCTCTGGCTGAA
The DNA here is from genome assembly GCA_940337035.1 of Agriotes lineatus. NCBI lineage: Eukaryota > Metazoa > Arthropoda > Insecta > Coleoptera > Elateridae > Agriotes > Agriotes lineatus. Next base: position 13,275 of record CALNHX010013091.1, read on the forward strand.
TGGATATCTTTATTTAATAAATGGAAATTTGGCTGTGCAGTGATGCTCCTAGGGGTATAACAACACCCATATGATATCGATTTCCTTCTATCATTCGCAATACTGAATACCTGTTTCAATTATTGAGAAAATAACGTATTTATAGATTTGCAATAACGTCAAAAATGAATTTGAAAGGCAGCTGTCCTTGCAACGATTTTCTAAAATTGGTGGAGAACGTCATACTGTGGTTTTAACTTCAAACCAAACACGATTAATCGGGGTAGCTCTAGACTAGAAAATCTTTTCATACAACTGAGACAATAAAATACACAGTTTTGAAATCAAGTTATTTCTGAAACCTTTAATAATTTTATTGTTGTTATGCGGTAGATGAAAACCCTTTTAAATAAAAATTTTAAAAGGGCTTTACTCAGACCTTCCCTAGCAAGTGGGAGTCGTGACACTAAACATTTTAAAAACTCAAAGGAGACTAGGGGTAAATATATTATATATAATAATATATAATAATAGTGAAACAATAAATGGAAACACCTGCCAATACGAATTACATCAATTTCAAATAAAAATACATTGCAGGCGGAGGAATTCGAACTCAGCACGATTTCAGTAGTCCCATTCGGCCACGAAGGACCGCCTCGCATTTGCCCTTGCGGCTAGATTCTAACGACGCCCTTATCGTTGCCCATTTTTGTCTCTTTTACAACATTTACCCTGTATCTGTTGGGTATCATTTTTGTCAAGGATAAAGCCTGAGCTATGTGCTCTTTTGTCTATTCCTCAGTTAAAGCAAGAATAAACACTTTATTTTTGAAAGTTCTCGCTCTGTCTATATTTGACCCAAAGTATGTTCGGTTTGGAACCAGGTAGACATAACATCCGCATCCAAAATATCGACTTCCTACAACAAATAACTCTTTAGCTATATCGCCAACAGTTTAGCAAACAGACAGACGAACAAACTGGCAGATAAATTGAGAAAACATGTTTTTTGTCATCTAGGGACCTTGAAAGGTGATAATCTGAAGAAATCTCGCAAGGTGATTTTTACACGATTGCAATACTAATTGTGGAATTTGAGTGCAACTTATATGATATTTTTGTTTTTAATTCAATTGAGCCTTGCATTTAAATGAGGAATTGGGCGTGCCCTAAAGCCTCGTTAAAAATATAGTAGCTTTCAAATTTAGGAATAAAGAAGAATTGAACGCTCTACTGATATCAAAAAGAAAACAACTAAGACGAAGTGTTAAAATATGTACAAAGCTTTACACTTTCTAGCGTAGTTTCTTTAGTTGTTTAAGCAACATTAGTTTTTAGACGTTGTAACTGCTATTGATAGACCTTTTCTATTATGAATGACATATGCGCTACAGAAGTCTTTGTAGTAAACATGTGAAGACAAAGCACAGGGGTTACTGAAATGCTGTGAATACATGATAATGAACGTTCAACTAATTACATTGAATATTTCAGAAGAAAGCGCTCTACGTTCCTCCGGCATTACGGTCACCAAATAAGAATTTTACAACCTTCGTTTCCATTTATTTCGTTGTTGTGCCGTCATCTTTCAATTTTTTATAGTTTTTTGAAGATCCTCTTCTACCTCAACGTAGTACCTCTTTCTTGGTAGTGCTTAATCTTACATATTTCATTGGCCAATTTGATATCTTTTTGAGATCTTTATGTTGCCATTCTGAAGAAAAACATATATTACTAGGTCTACAGACCTACATGACATAAATCTCCAAAACCGTAATTGATGCCTTCAAATATTTGCAACCTGTTGATATGTTCAGGCGTTTTGAATCATATGGTACACATACAAAGGCCGTTTAACAGTTAATGGGCGAGCCATTTTTATAAAAATTGATAACCTCGAGCATCATGTGGTGATAAAGTATTTTGTGAAAAACGGCATAGTTAAAACTGAAATTAAAACGGACATGGATTCTATACTGATTGAGTTTGCACAATAATATTCTATGATACAGATTTGCTCTTTTTAAACATGGTCGTGGATGCTTGCAAAAGCACTAAGAAACGATCAAACGAAGAAATCATAAGCCAACTTTGCGATACTGTTCTGAAAGATCGATAATTGAAGGTACGTGAAATAGCTGACAACTAGATGACGACGCCATAACTATCTCTATAAAATCATTCAACAACATCTACCAAACAGGGGAAAACACATGACTGGATGACATCTACATTCGTTGCTTTACCGAAGAAACAACATGCTACACACTACAATGATTTGCTGTTTAACTTCTATTCTGAAGCAATTTTCGGTGAAGCCTTAACGGAAAACCCCGAATAGTAAATGTCATTCCCATAAACAACCTCAGGTATGCTGATAATACGGTGATGATGTGAAAACATTGTGGATCTACAAAGCACGATAGAAAAAGGTACGGCCTTAGTATGAACTTTGGTAAAACCTAATTAGTAGTGTTTACAAAAATCCGCCTGCAGCTGATATACCGGGTGTCCGTTCTCAAAGTCGAACATAGGCGAATAACATTGTATTGAACGTTTTTGCCGATTCCTGCTCGCCAATTCAACTTACAGGGAAGGTAATGGTATCAATGGAAAGATAAAATTATTACGCATCAAATGATACCAATAATAATATTCAAGATGCGATTTTTATTTTAAAATTTTAATTTAAAACTTGGGAATTTTAAATATATTATGCCAAGTTCGATAGCATTTGTCAAAAAATTGGTATTTAGTTGGCTTAAATCAGATATTTTCTGTCAACGTATGTTAAAATTATCTACAGAAAAATTAATTATTTCAATGAAGAACGAGTGAATGCACAGATGTTAATTGCCTATGTTCGACATTGAGAATGGACACCCGGTATATTAAAAATAAAGAAATCGAACAAGTCCACCATTACAAGTGTCTAGGAACGTTAATTAACGAAAACACAGGCAAAAATTACTAGCACGCCTCAAGCAAGATCGATTAACGTTTATTAGGATGAAGCAAGTGTTAGCTGTGCCCGATTTTAATATTAGACTAAAAATGGTTCAATATTGTATATTCTCAGTTTTGTTATATTGAGTGGAAAGCTGGACATTGAATAAAGAAGCAACGAAAATCATAGGAAACTTCTAAATGTTAATCTACAGGTGGTTACTACGTATATGTTGGACTGCTAGATTGAAAAATGCCAAAATATTACATCGAATGAATAAAGAGATGGAAATACTATCTACGATAAAAAAAGAAAGCTGTATTTTTTGAGACACATTACACATAATAACAAATATCAGTTACTACAATAACAATCAAAGAAAAATGAGGCCGACATCGAATATCTTGGCTACACAACTTGTGAGATTGGTTTGGAACGACATCTCTTGGACTGTGTGAACTGTTTAGAGCAGCAACGTCAAAAATAAGAATAGCCGTTATGGTAAGCAACCTCTAACAGAAAAACTAAGAGAAGAAGAAAAAAAAACTGAGTCGTGAGCATATCACCTGAGCGGGTGTATTACATTTTAGGCCATGAATTGGGCATCTCATTGTTCAAAGTAGCGTTTGAACCCATTTACAAGAGACCTTTCTGATTTTTGAGGATATTCATAACCCCTGATCAGACATGGTTACATCATTGCATACCGAAAAGGACCATGAAAGCAGTAGAAACATGCTGGGTCTCTTTCACCAGAAAGGGAAAGACAATTCCATCCTCCGGAAAAGTCATAACCTCAGTCTATTGGAAATTTAAGCAGATAATTATGATCGATTACTTTCCAAAGGGCCAAAACATTTGGAAGAACCAGAATATTTTGTTTCATCATGAGAATGTATGCTCCTTATTAAACATATATGGCTCTTATTTCCTAAATTGAAAAATATTCTGGTAAATCTAATATTTTCGAAAAACGAGGAGGTAATTTCATCTTAAGAGAAGTATCTTATAACGGGGGGATTAAATCTAAAAGTAAAGTTAGTTCAAATAGTCCTATTTCTGGGTTAAGCCTCGCAATTTTAAAAACTATCTCGCATATATTGCGATGATTTGCCTGTGTATTATTTTTGAACAAAATTAATATAAATTTAATTAGGGTAAATCACCACACAATTCTCCGGTTATTTTATATTGTGCTACCTTTTCCTGTCAATAATATAAGACTAATTAAAAATAAACTGTATTAATTAATTTTCAAATAAAATGGTTAACTGCCCCTTATTATATTTTATTGAACTGCAATACTTTCTAGGCTAACTCACGGAAAAACACACAACTCCTCTCAGGTGGGTTCAGAATTTGGGTATATTCATAAATTATTTTAAATTTTAGACTAATCGTCCCAAAGTAGCCCATATGCGCGACTCTAACTACTTATTATTCGTAACCTCAATCTGACAGCTGAACACAGAATTAATATCAGTGCAATTAACGTTAACTTGAATGTTTAAAATCGTGAAATGAAGCAAAGAAACCTCAGGTAAATTGATTTAAATATTCCCGCTTAGCAATAACAGACACGAATTGGTTAATAGCTGTGACGTAGACCCACGCTAATAACCATTTGTTTCTGATGGCATGGAAATTCTTGCAAAACTCGCAAATTCAAAAGACGCCGTGGATTTTATGGAGATTACGGCATAATTGGACTCTTGGATATGCGATCGGCCTTTTCAACAAAATTTATTCTTGTAGTTAAATAGCTTTTCCTAGTTCTGACCATCAAATTACAGATAGATCCTATCTTTGAAAAATTCTCTCCGAACTTGGGCCGAAACTGACAGCAGGTGATGCCGTTGGAATATTGCTCTTGTAGACGCTTCCCTTGGCCGCAAATGTTGTTTCTGCTTTTGCAGACCATCTCGATGTGCTTGAAGGCTGACCTATGTGTTCCGCTGCTCACTTCCGCCGGAATCGACGTCGGAAACTTCAGGTGTCGGCTGCCGATGGTCTCTCAGAATCGGTTTTGGGAAATTTGTAAATTTTTCGTCTTGGGACTTTACACAAACACTCCCACAGCTGGCTGATCACTTATACAATGAAACGGTAAACTTTTTATGTTGTAAAAATACTTTTATTTAGTTAAAAAACATAGATTTAGGGGAGCACAAATTTTTGAGGCAACAAGCTTCTAATTTTTTTTAAGCAAACAGCATCATTAATTTTGATAACAAATACACATAAACGGAATAAAGTTAGATTACATGATTCTTAATATTAACATTTTCTTAAATCTAAAAATTGTCTTTGTTGCTTATTTCTAAAATTTTTCTTTCTTGTTACACACACATGTTTTATAAATCACTGCTCTGCTTTTGCACTTTGTTTTTATTAATGCACTGTTATTCGAGTTCACAATTTTTACACGTTACTTGCTTTTCTTCTCTTCCGTTGCCTAATTTCTGGATTGCTCTTTGCAATTTCTATTTTATCCTTATCTTGCTCTTATCTACCTTTAAGATTGCTTGCCTTTTCACCGGTCTTTGTTTTTATTAATAACTACGCTCATTTAGTATGCACATAACAAACCTTTTGTGTCAATTAATTTTATTTGGTCTGGCTTTCAATGTGCACAAACCTATCATTTTAATTATATTACCTTACTCAAATTTCAAACTCAAATTCTCTGAAATATGCTTTGCTTATGCGTGCCTTTATCCATCTAATTACTGCTTCTTGGATCTCATTACCAATGCATTTAATACTTTTATTACTGTTTAAATTGCAATTACATAAAATATCTTAACTTTGTGCTTTATTGACTTGGTTAAATATTTCTCACTGCAAAAAGAGCCAAATTGTAGGATAAAAACCATTTCAATATATACAGCAATGGATAAATGTAGTAGTCTGGAACAGTAGATTTTAAACCTGTAGAATCCTTCCTGGAGAGAGAATGAGAATTAATCAAACCAATAAATAGTTAAATTTTAAGTTTTCGGAAGCACAATGCCTCTATATCAACTTTAAGATAAAGAACTTTCAACAGTTGGAGGCTACTTGGTTAAAGGAACCAAAACTCACGCTTCCAACAGTAACTGCCGAAAACAGAATAACGTGAAAAATCTATGCGAGGCTCACGAGGAAGAAAATGCTTAGATAGACCACAAGTACAGCAATAAAATTATATTTCAAGAAAAGCTCGGGATGAATGATTGAAACTGAAATGTACACCGTTGTATACAAGAAAAATGGTTCATTGCGATAAAAGCCAAAATATTTCAAATTATTAAGTATTTATTTACTAGTTCATAGAATATGGGATTTAGATTTCATAAACACTCAAGAGATTGTAAGAAAGGTCTATGCTAGTTAAAATTGCCACGGTATTGTTCCACTAATCCAAGGGTATTTTCTTGACAAACATTCAAAATTTAGAGACTGAAATCCCAAGGGGCATTAAGTTTTAAGACTATCTTTTTATTAGGAGCTGCTTCTCCAAATCCTTTGCTTCGTGCGTACGCCATATGGGGAATTAAGGTAGTAATGCACGTACGTTCCAAAGCTGGCGCTGGAAAGGAAAAGATTTTGCTGACGCACGCTCATTCCTGCTTAATTCCTTAGCAGCGATAAGCATCGCGACTTGGTTTTTGGGAAGCAATTTGGGGAGTTCGCATCTTGTTCCCGATACAACAATAATTTACGCAATTTGGGCAGAAATTTATTCAAGTCCTCGCGGAAATATGTAACGCAAACTCGCGGATTAATGAACAAAAGCTAAGTCAGGCTGACATTGATTTTCAAAAATAATGAATATTTATACGGGGATAAGCCAAGTTTTCCTTATGAAGCACTTGGCTCCAACGGGCAAACTTCAAAATTACATTCTTGCGGAATAAACATTAAAACTTCCGAGCCGACCGGAACAAATTTGCTAATCGATACCTTCAATGCAGTAATAGTATTTATTGG
>CALNHX010013092.1:0-20170 GCA_940337035.1 Agriotes lineatus
TTAACGTTTTTATTATTACGTCGGTTTTGCACTTGTTCCAGGTAAGGAGGAGCATGATCGAAATTGTCTTGGAAAGGGCATTAAGTCATTTGCGTGTCTCTTAAAGATAGCGATTGTAGTAATGTTATTTAAATCATAAGTATCGTGTTCGTGAATTTGGCAACAGTGTAAGGTCCTCTAAATTTGGGATTCTTTTTTTTTCTGTTATTAGTTTTTATATATATTTGATCTCCTACTTTGAATGTTCTGTTTATCTGAGTTGGTTAATCTTTTCATTTCGGGTTTCTTTAGTAGTCATCTGTTTGCCTTATAGAGCGTCATATAAGCAGTTTATTTTTTCCTGGTGGTTAATTACGTAGTTTTCGAACAAGGATTTTTCGTAATCTAAATCGAAAGGGTTTTGTCCGTCGGTATAGCCAAATAATTTTACGTTTGAGTGAATTGAATGATTGTAAGCCATAACGCAATAGGAGATTTTTTTATGTTCTGGCATTTCTCCTAAAAGCTGATAATGTTCTATAAGTGTAGAATGGAAGCGTTCGACAGGGGAATTTGACTGGTGATAATGGGGAGTTGTGAAATGAAGTTGGATTTTGTGTAATTCTAGAAAATTTCTAATGGTTGGTTTTTGAATTCGCTGTCCGCTTCTAAGATATTGGGTGCAGTATACGTTGTGATAAAATAAAATAATCGTTGTTTAACAAGCGGGCGGATAAGATTTTAGCACTATTATACGTCACAACAACGTCACAGCGAGCGGGCGCTCTTTAGCTATTTCAAACACAGGAATTTGCGCTCGAAACTTCGTATGCTTATCAATTATTTATTAGTTGATATTTTCCTTTCATATTTTGTAGTTCCTTAATTTTAGACTAATGCATTTATTTGGACCGTTAATAACAGTTGTAGAATTTTATGAAAATCCCCTATTGCTAGAATAAGTTGTTGCTTATAGTTTGGTTTATGATAAGTTTGTAAATGAAAGGTTTTTTGATAGCTTTAGAGGGAAGGTATTTTTTGCATGGTAAATGTTGATTGTGTAACATTACTTGAAGAGTGGTCTCTATTCATATCTTAAAAATAGCGTATGGCATGAGACTGTTCTAATGATTTAGGTGAGGGTTTTCTAGCAAAACTGCCGAGGGTTCTAACAAACCGCTCGTACAAACTTTTAGTGCCGAATCTTTGGATTCTAATATTTTGTAATCTTTGACTGCTTAAGTTGCAGGGCCTAAAGGTATTTTTGAATTTAGTATTGGCAAAAGTGATCGTACTCTATTAAAGAAATCGATAATTAATTCTTTAGAATTTTGTTTCAGTCTAGTCATATCAAGTTGAATGTTCAACTCGGAGCGCTGATCTCCAAAATTACTAATGAGAACTGTTTTTAAGTCTGTCCAGGAATTATAGGTATAACCTGTAATTACTTCTAAAGCTACAGGCGGTTATGGGCAACAGACGAAAGCAATGTATTTATGTAAGCATTAGCATTTTGAGTTTGCCAAAATTGAGTAAGGATATCTTCAACTGCGCGAATATCCTCGCTTTATTCCTCAGGATTGCCATAAAATATGGGGATTTTATTCAAAATGCTTTTATGGAAACCTGGTGGGTATTCATTGAGGGGTTGAGGTTGAGGAGGTGCTAAAGGCACCTGATTTTGTTGGTCGTGTTGTATTATTAAGAGAGGGGATCTTAAACTAATTTGACTTCGAATTATTGGCTGTTCGAAAATGTCTAATTGTTCTGATTCACTATTGGATGACGTGTCTGTATTGATCATTAACTTTTGTTTTAAATTTCATTATTATGTTAGTACGTTTACTTAATACTAAAGGGAAATTTTTCCTAGGGAATGGAAAACCCTACGCATAAAACGTGAGTAATTTCAGCAGTTTTCACGTTTTACCTGAACTTATAGTAACTTATAAAGTATAGTTTTACGTTAGTATAGAATTATCTTTATATCTAATCACTTGAAACCTTCTTGAAATATATTTAAATTAAATTCACTTACAACTTCATGTTGTCTTGGTGATCCCGATGATCAGGCGTTCGCTATGAACTGTAATTTGACTAGAACCAGCGGTGCTTCGACTTATCACGTTTTACCTGAACTTATAGTAACTTATAAAGTATAGTTTTACGTTAGTATAGAATTATCTTTATATCTAATCCCTTGAAAACTTTCTTGAAATATATTTAAATTCAATTCACTTACAACTTCATGTTGTCTTGGTGATCCCGATAATTAAGCGTTCGCTATGAACTGCAATTGGACTGGAACCAGCGGTGCTTCGACTTGGGACGATGCTTGTTCCACTTATTCGGCGTTGCTAATTCCTACTTCCTACTTTGGGGCTTCGGCGTTTAATTCTTGAAACAACTTGACTCCACTGGGTAGTAGGTTTCGACTTGACGTTGGATTCAAAGAGTAAATGTTTAATTTTGATTTTTAAAAATCTCAATTAAGCCCTTTTGCCAAATATCTGTACGACTGCGTCATTCATGTTTATTTTACATCGATGCTTGTTTTTAAAAAGAACTTTATTAGTACAATCAAAACTTTACATAGATGGAGTAGCAATTCAAATACAAGTTATTAGAACGAGATCTGACTACCAACTAACTATAATCATAAAATAATAAAACATGCTGCACTGCTGGGACTGAGCCAGTATAACATAACTAATCTATTCAGTGTCAGCAAGGAGATAATTTTTATGATTACAACAATAGCGGGCCACACACGTAACTCGCGCGTGTTACATTTTAACGGCCATGGCTCATCATCATCATCATCCAGCCCTTAAAGTCCACTGCTGGACATAGGCCTCCCTCATTGATTGCCATTTTCCTCGGTCTTGGGCAGTCTGAACCCAATTATTTGCAACTCTTTTGATGTCGTCGGTCCATCGGGTAGGTGGTCTCCCTATACTACGTTTGTCAGCTCTTGGGCGCCATTCCAGAAGTCTCTTCGTCCATCTATCGCCACTCATTCTGGCTATGTGACCTGCCCAGTTCCACTTAAGTTGACATATCCGCTTTACAACATCAGTTATTCCTGTTCTGTGGCGTAGGTCTTCGTTTGTAACATGGTCTCTCAAAGATATGCCCAGCATTGACCTTTCCATCCTACGTTGTGCAATTTTTATTTTTCGAGCTGTTCCAGATGTTAAAGTTAGAGTTTCTGCACCGTAAGTCAGAACAGGTAAAATACATTGGTCATAAACTTTTCTTTTTAGGCATGTTGGAAGGTTGCTTTTGAAAACATCACGGAGTCTACCAAACGTTGCCCAGGCGAGAGATATTCTTCTGGTTAACTCGCATGTTTGATTATCTCTTGAGATTCTAATTTCATGTCCCAAATATGTATATTTTTCCACTTGTTCGACAACATTGTTACTGACCTTGATGTGGTCATTGGGTATCAAGTTGGTCATTAGTTTGGTTTTATGGAAGTTGATATTCAAACCGACACTAGAACAGACAGTCTGCAATTCTTGCAGCATCAATCCTGCTTCCCCAAGATCATCAGATATTAGTATTATATCGTCTGCAAACCTAAGATTTGTTAGTTGTTTTCCGTCTATAGTAATGCCTCGACGCGGCATTCCTGTAGGGCTTTTATAACAGCATTTAACTCGACAGTATCAAAAGCCTTGTGGAAATCAACAAATACGAGGGCTAGTGGTCTATTATATTCTATAGACTTCTCAATTAGAGTTTTAATAGTCTGCAGATGATCGTTAGTTCCGAAACCAAATCGGAAACCAGCCTGTTCTTCTGGCTGATAGAAGTCAAGCTTCCTTTCTAGCCTTGAGGTTATTATTCCAGTGAATAATTTATAGAGATGGTTCAATAGACTTATTGGTCTATAATTCTCTAGATCGGTTTTATCTCCCTTTTTAAACAGTAATATGGTTACCGCGTTGTTCCATTTACTCGGTATATTGCTGATGTTTAAGCAAAGATTGAATAATACTTTTATTTTCTCCAATAAAAGTGGGCCTCCTATTTTTATTGCATCTGTAACAACGTTGTCTTCACCGGGTGCCTTGTTGTTTTTGGACTTTTGCAAGGCTAACCGTATTTCATCGACGGTGATCTCTGGTAATTCCTCGGATCCCTGATTGACAATGCCTTTGCTGGATGATAGTGACTGCGGGTCTAGATTTTCATTCACTTGGCTTTGGTATAATTTAGAGTAGAATTCTTTTACTATATTCAGTATTTCTTCACGATTTGATGTTAGAATTCCCTTTTTATTTTTCAGGTTGATTACTTCACGTTTCCCATTTCCAATTTTTCTACGCAGTACCTTCATGGATTTGTTCTTCTCGATTGTTTGTTTTATCTGATTGTTGTTGTAGTTTCTGATGTCACGTCTTACAGCTTTGGATATTTGTTTATTTATTTCTCTCAGATTTTCCCTGCGATTATTATCGTTCATAATGGCATTTCTTTCTTTCATCAACATTTTCGTGTTTACGCTAATTCGTTCATCTTTTTTGGTTTTAGGACAATGGCTATCTTGGGTTTTCTGAATGGTCTCAACTATTGCGTCGTTTAGGCTGTCTATATTCTCTTCACAACAAGTTGTAGTCTCTAAAAGGTTTGTAATATTTCTTTGGAATTTCGCAGTATCTAGAGGCTTCGCCCAAGCGTTCCTAGTTTTCTTTCTTACCATTCTGTATCTTTCTTTGCCTAGATTTATCTGAACTTTCGCTCTCACTAGCCGGTGGTCACTACCTATTGTGAACTTATTGAGCACTGTTACATTTTTCACAATTTCTGGCTTATCTGTTATGATATAATCTATTTCGTTTCGGGTTCTTCCATCTGGGCTTTCCCAAGTCCACCTTCTATGGGGCTTTTTATAGAAGAAACTATTCATTTGGTAAAGTTTATGTTGTAATAGAAATTGTAGTAACGTTGCACCTCTATGGTTTCTTCCTACAGATCCAAAGCTTCCCAGACATACCTCTGACTTGTCAGATTTCAAACCAACCTTTGCGTTGAAATCTCCACACAATAGAGTAAAATGAGCATGGGCGTCATTAAGGGCTAATGATACATCGTCATAGAAGATCTCGATGTCTTGCTCAGTATAGCTTGTTGTTGGTGCATATACCTGTATGATTTTAACAGTATACTTTTTGTTTAGTTTAAGGATTAAATACACTACTCTAGTAGAGATCTTTTTTAAAGACAAAATATCATCACCTAGACGTTTGTGAATCAGAAGTCCAACTCCTCCATCCGATGTATTCTCTTCGCCGGCATAGTAGAAATAATGATGGGATTTTAGTTTTATGAGACCTTCGCCGCGTCTCCTGACTTCACTCACTCCGACAACATCCCATTTTATCTGCTCTAGTTCGATTTCTATTTCCGCAATTTTCTCGTCTGAAGATAACGTTCGTGTGTTGTAAGTTGCTATTTCCAGGTTTCGCAATTTTTTAATCGACTTCTTGCTCCCCCCATATCCGATGGAGCAGACTGATAATTTCTTATCAGTGTGGGATTTCGAACTCCTCGCTCGACCCACCTGGGGATAATTTTCGGAAATCGACATTTTTCATTGGGGGTTTGTTGGCCAATACTCTACCACGCTGGCCGGTGCGGGTTGGTAGAGGGTAAAGGATGTGTAGGACGGGATAACACTAGAAGGGAGGAAGTAAGGGTTGGGGGGCCTGGTTCCTCCCAGAGAAGGGAGATGGGAGAAAACGCCAGTAGCTAACGTAGGGCAGGTTCGCCAAACCCTGTAGTAGCCGGCCATGGCTGTTATGGGTGATATATCGATCAATGCTAATATAGTACAATAACATGTAGGTATTATGAAATAGTATATTACTTTACAAGGTCGGCAAGTGCCTTAGAACATGCCGAAAAAATGACTAGCCCGAGTCTCGTATAACATTTTTTGCGCTATCAACAAATAAAAATTCCGTTGAATATGACAAATATTGTTTGCATAAATAAAGTGCATGATTGTTGTTTCTATAGTAACTAAATACAAAACAATTTTTTCTAACCCTTATATTCATAAAGGGGTTTGTCATATTGTTGTTGTCATGCCAACTAACAAGGATACGGGAAGTTGACCCTATCGTCACATATATTAAACCCAAAAACAAGCAAAAATATGTTGGTAGCGGAAAAAAATTATTAACAGAACTGCAGCTTGCTTGTCGATTTCTTATTTCATATCTGAAGCGACCAACCACGTTTTTGAACTGTTCAATTGCCACAGTCTGATTTTAGCATTCAAAATTACTTTGTATGATAAGAACTTCTTTTCTCGGTAGTTTTTTTAAAGTAATCTCTAGTTGTAGAAAAAATACATCGACATACTTTTCTGGTACCTCTGGTAAAGGGTGTTGATTTGAATTTTACCACGATTCTGTCGTTAACGGGGTCGCACCCTATTACTTCCTCAAAGACAAGTGGATGTTCCTGAGTGTTTCCAATAAGGCTGACGACCTTATTACCGATTCTGCGATGTAAGTATCAATATTACCACACTATTGACACTTTGGGTGTTGTTTTTGAGAAATATACGGAATATGTGTCTTTAATGTGTATATTTTCATATGCTTGCTATAGGTGTTTATAAATTCGAGATTACTCAAAAAAGATTTAAACAATAATAATTATGTTGTAAATTAACTGGATTTTATACTTTTATCTAATACTTCTCAATAAACGTCCCATTACTATATTGATTTTAACAATCGCAATAACAATATTACCCACAAGTGACCTTTTGAGTACCATAACTCTACTAGTGTGTTTTTGATTTACGCGATAATGTTTAACGTAATCCGTGTTGTGATGTCACCTGGCAACCGAAAAGATTAAAACAAACAAGTACTGTAGTTTCAAACAAAAATTTTGGTTTTGGTACTTTTTCTGAGTTGAGTTGAGAAGTGTGGACAACATGTTGAACTGCACGAGTAGTGTTACTACTTGCATAGTAAATAACTATTATTCTTGCTGTTCATCTTGTAACGTTATATAAAGCGACAATTTTTGGGTTGTGACCTTGGTTGTGAGCCAACTATTTATCCATAGATTTAAACAAAAAGACAAAACACAACAGTAATGTATTTATCCAAGAATTTTTTTCCAATTCAATATATTTCTTAGTTTTAAACCAATATAAACAGTAAAAGTGCAAGTGTAAATGTTTGATAATATTATTCATTGCCTCAGTTACGGTCTGCCCATAAAGAATGGAACTGTAAAGCTACCAAAAGTTTTAATTTCCTTTACTGATATTTTAGGTTAGGAAAGAAATATCGAAATGCGGTTTTCACTAGCGTGTTAGACCCTTATTTGGCTATCTTTTGTTGCAATAAAAGCGATATCGTTGCATTTTTTTTTTGCATTTCATTTGTAGTGTTGTCGCAGAACGCCCTCTAGCGGCGACAAAAGCAATCTAAATCAATCCGCTCAAGGTAACGTTGATAACCTAAGAAAAGCCCTTTTCAACGACTCCAAGTTTGACAAAATCCGTTCAGCCATTTTGAAGTTATTGACATTTCTTTCCGAAAATGTTGGACACCCCCCACCACTTTCCTTTAAGAGATAGAGGAAAAAGCATTTAACAAAAAAGAATAGAATTTATCTCAGCTTTATAACGGTGTCCATTTTAGCTATCTGTAATATAAGAATATTTTTCAAAAAACGGGATTTAAAATTCAATAATGCGATTACGCCCCCTGGCGGCCATTCTAGAAACTTAAAAATAATTTTCAGCATTTTCTCTTGGCCGCTTTAGTCATAAAATTTTTTACCCCAAGTCTTTACGACAATTACTTTTCGAGATAGGGCCGAGCGCCCTTCTTAATTGGCCACCCGGTACGTATTAATATTACCACACTATTGAGACTTTGGGTGTTGTTCTTGAGAAATATACGGAATATGTTTCTTTATAGTGTGTATATCTTCATATACTTGCTATAAGTGTTTATGAATTCGAGACTATTCGAGAAAGATTTAATCAATAATAATTATGTTGTAAATTAACTGGATTTTATACTTTTATCTAATACTTCTCAATAAACGTCCCATTACTATATTGATTTTAACAATCGCAATAACAATATTACCCACAAGTGACCTTTTGAGTACCATAACTCTACTAGTGTGTTTTTGATTTACGCGATAATGTTTAACGTAATCCGTGTTGTGATGTCACCTGGCAACCGAAAAGATTAAAACAAACAAGTACTGTAGTTTCAAACAAAAATTTTGGTTTTGGTACTTTTTCTGAGTTGAGTTGAGAAGTGTGGACAACATGTTGAACTGCACGAGTAGTGTTACTACTTGCATAGTAAATAACTATTATCCTTGCTGTTCATCTTGTAACGTTATATAAAGCGACAATTTTTGGGTTGTGACCTTGGTTGTGAGCCAACTATTTATCCATAGATTTAAACAAAAAGACAAAACACAACAGTAATGTATTTATCCAAGAATTTTTTTCCAATTCAATATATTTCTTAGTTTTAAACCAATATAAACAGTAAAAGTGCAAGTGTAAATGTTTGATAATATTATTCATTGCCTCAGTTACGGTCTGCCCATAAAGAATGGAACTGTAAAGCTACCAAAAGTTTTAATTTCCTTTACTGATATTTTAGGTTAGGAAAGAAATATCGAAATGCGGTTTTCACTAGCGTGTTAGACCCTTATTTGGCTATCTTTTGTTGCAATAAAAGCGATATCGTTGCATTTTTTTTTGCATTTCATTTGTAGTGTTGTCGCAGAACGCCCTCTAGCGGCGACACAAGCAATCTAAATCAATCCGCTCAAGGTAACGTTGATAACCTAAGAAAAGCACTTTTCAACGACTCCAAGTTTGACAAAATCCGTTCAGCCATTTTGAAGTTATTGACATTTCTTTCCGAAAATGTTCGGACACCCCCCACCACTTTCCTTTAAGAGATAGAGGAAAAAGCATTTAACAAAAAAGAATAGAATTTATCTCAGCTTTATAACGGTGTCTATTTTAGCTATCTGTAATATAAGAATATTTTTCAAAAAACGGGATTTAAAATTCAAGAATGCGATTACGCCCCCTGGCGGCCATTCTAGAAACTTAAAAATAATTTTCAGCATTTTCTCTTGGCCGCTTTAGTCATAAATTTTTTTACCCCAAGTCTTTACGACAATTACTTTTCGAGATAGGGCCGAGTGCCCTTCTTAATTGGCCACCCGGTACGTATTAATATTACCACACTATTGAGACTTTGGGTGTTGTTCTTGAGAAATATACGGAATATGTTTCTTTATAGTGTGTATATCTTCATATACTTGCTATAAGTGTTTATGAATTCGAGACTATTCGAGAAAGATTTAATCAATAATAATTATGTTGTAAATTAACTGGATTTTATACTTTTATCTAATACTTCTCAATAAACGTCCCATTACTATATTGATTTTAACAATCGCAATAACAATATTACCCACAAGTGACCTTTTGAGTACCATAACTCTACTAGTGTGTTTTTGATTTACGCGATAATGTTTAACGTAATCCGTGTTGTGATGTCACCTGGCAACCGAAAAGATTAAAACAAACAAGTACTGTAGTTTCAAACAAAAATTTTGGTTTTGGTACTTTTTCTGAGTTGAGTTGAGAAGTGTGGACAACATGTTGAACTGCACGAGTAGTGTTACTACTTGCATAGTAAATAACTATTATTCTTGCTGTTCATCTTGTAACGTTATATAAAGCGACAATTTTTGGGTTGTGACCTTGGTTGTGAGCCAACTATTTATCCATAGATTTAAACAAAAAGACAAAACACAACAGTAATGTATTTATCCAAGAATTTTTTTACAATTCAATATATTTCTTAGTTTTAAACCAATATAAACAGTAAAAGTGCAAGTGTAAATGTTTGATAATATTATTCATTGCCTCAGTTACGGTCTGCCCATAAAGAATGGAACTGTAAAGCTACCAAAAGTTTTAATTTCCTTTACTGATATTTTAGGTTAGGAAAGAAATATCGAAATGCGGTTTTCACTAGCGTGTTAGACCCTTATTTGACTATCTTTTGTTGCAATAAAAGCGATATCGTTGCATTTTTTTTTTGCATTTCATTTGTAGTGTTGTCGCAGAACGCCCTCTAGCGGCGACACAAGCAATCTAAATCAATCCGCTCAAGGTAACGTTGATAACCTAAGAAAAGCCCTTTTCAACGACTCCAAGTTTGACAAAATCCGTTCAGCCATTTTGAAGTTATTGACATTTCTTTCCGAAAATGTTCGGACACCCCCCACCACTTTCCTTTAAGAGATAGAGGAAAAAGCATTTAACAAAAAGAATAGAATTTATCTCAGCTTTATAACGGTGTCTATTTTAGCTATCTGTAATATAAGAATATTTTTCAAAAAACGGGATTTAAAATTCAAGAATGCGATTACGCCCCCTGGCGGCCATTCTAGAAACTTAAAAATAATTTTCAGCATTTTCTCTTGGCCGCTTTAGTCATAAATTTTTTTACCCCAAGTCTTTACGACAATTACTTTTCGAGATAGGGCCGAGTGCCCTTCTTAATTGGCCACCCGGTACGTATTAATATTACGGGTCGGTTAACATAGCACCACCAACTATTCCGAATGATCTCCAAATCAAGCGCTTGATTCTTTATATCTAGCGCAACCTAGCGCCACAAATTATTACGCTAGCGCCATTACAGTTTCGGATATTTTTACTGGTCTTTTCGGGGGGTGCTAAGTTAACGCTAGCACCACCAATTAACGATAGGCTTCTGAAAACCTAGCGCTAGATTCTCTACACCTAGCGCCACCTGGCGCCACAAATTTTACAGCTAGCGCTTTTCCCATTTGAATTGTACGGCATAAAATTGATCGTTAACATAGCACCACCAACTATTCCAAATGATCTCCAAATCAAGCGCTTGATTCTTTATATCTAGCGCAACCTAGCGCCACAAATTATTACGCTAGCGCCATTACAGTTTCGGATATTTTTACTGGTCTTTTCGGGGGGTGCTAAGTTAACGCTAGCACCACCAATTAACGATAGGCTTCTGAAAACCTAGCGCTAGATTCTCTACACCTAGCGCCACCTGGCGCCACAAATTTTACACCTAGCGCTTTTCCCATTTGAATTGTACGGCATAAAATTGATCGTTAACATAGCACCACCAACTATTCCAAATGATCTCCAAATCAAGCGCTTGATTCTTTATATCTAGCGCCACCTAGCGCCACAAATTATTACGCTACCGCCATTGCGGTTTCGGATATTTTTACTGGTCTTTTCGGGGGGTGCTAAGTTAACGCTAGCACCACCAATTAACGATAGGCTTCTGAAAACCTAGCGCTAGATTCTCTACACCTAGCGCCACCTGGCGCCACAAATTTTACACCTAGCGCTTTTCCCATTTGAATTGTACGGAATAAAATTGATCGTTAACATAGCACCACCAACTATTCCAAATGATCTCCAAATGAAGCGCTTGATTCTTTATATCTAGCGCCACCTAGCGCCACAAATTATTACGCTACCGCCATTGCGGTTTCGGATATTTTTACTGGTCTTTTCGGGGGGTGCTAAGTTAACGCTAGCACCACCAATTAACGATAGGCTTCTGAAAACCTAGCGCTAGATTCTCTACACCTAGCGCCACCTGGCGCCACAAATTTTACACCTAGCGCTTTTCCCATTTGAATTGTACGGCATAAAATTGATTGTTAACATAGCACCACCAACTATTACAAATGATCTCCAAATCAAGCGCTTGATTCTTTATATCTAGCGCAACCTAGCGCCACAAATTATTACGCTACCGCCATTGCGGTATCGGATATTTTTACTGGTCTTTTCGGGGGGTGCTAAGTTAACGCTAGCACCACCAATTAACAATAGGTTTCTGAAAACCTAGGGCTAGATTCTCTACATCTAGCGCAATCTGGCGCCACAAATTATTACGCTAGCGCCATTGCAGTTTCAGATATTTTTACTGGTCTTTTTGGGGGGTGCTAAGTTAACGCTAGCACCACCAATTAACGATATGCTTCTGAAAACTTATCGCTAGATTCTCTACATCTAGCGTAATCTGGCGCCACAAATTATTAAGCTAGCGCCATTGCAGTTTCGGGTGTTTTACTTTTCCTTTCCGGGGGTTCTAAGTTAACGTTTTCACCACCAATAATTAACGACAGACTACTGAAAACCTAGCGCTAGCACCATTCGGCAACATAGATTTCAAAGCTAGCTCCATCTTGTACTAAATTACCTATATTGGTTGACATTACTGAGATAATTTAATTTAATTTTGTTCAACACAAACTGTTAAACAAAATTGTACCAGTAGAATATTCCACAGCATGCACTGTTTAGTGCAATTATAATTTTGGAGCGAGTACATCATATACATATACATACTTACACAGGATAAGAAAACAAAAAGTTTCTATCATATAATAAAATAAAAATATAGGTCGTTGTATGTGACTCCCTAAATTACAAAGTAGTGAATAATTTTCGTTTTCTCACCCTGCATATATCTGCAATGAAAAAATAAACTTCAAGAAAGTTCCAATATATATAATGTATTTAAAAACAAAAATAAAAATTTTATAAAACTATAAAGCAAATTAAGGTATAGATAGGAGCAGGTAATACGATCTACTTAAAATATTTTATTAAATTACTCGAACGCTATAATAATAAAGTAAGATAAAAATATAAAGCAAGCTCTTCTTATAGAAACTAAAAAAACATTACGGGTGGGCCTTCTGCACGTGCAGTTAATACGACCAATAATTTAAAACGTTACAATTTGTGCAAGCAAATGGCATCATAACCCGCACTACCTTGTAACAAAAAAAAATTATAATGAATAGAACAAAGAAAAGCAACGAATTACTGTGGTAGGAGAACAGCAAGTTTTCGTTATTTGGAGATCATTGTATTTTTCCCACTTGTCATTATGACGATACGCGTATGGAATAAAATGGCCAATCACCGTAACCTCGTAACCTCCAACATACCCAATGCAACCTCGTAAAATATATTTTGTGCTGTTCACCTTCAAATGCTTTGGAACATCGTCTAATCTTACAATAAATTCCCCTCTTTTACTAATGACATTTAATGGTTCTATTATTAAAAAGTTGCCTACAGAAATTTTGGAGGTACAATTCCTTGTTGAGCATTGACCACAAAAACATTGTTTAGGACTAATATATGATTCCATTGCTGCTTCAATTTCTTTAACATTTTTAACAACCAAGGCAACTGATTTTATGGGCTGCTGTGACATGTCTCCACAGTCATTACATTGCATTTCTTGCAAACCCATGTAAACGTCATCTAATATTTTTCCGAAAATATTTGTTAGTGTATCAGCACATTTAATCAATGTATGTTTTGGGGCAACAATTCTTTTTCAAAATCGGCGTATAAATAAAATATAACTTACTTGTGCATGTACAGCTGCGGAAACAAAAAGCGGGACACAAAATTTTTGCTGAAGTTAAATTGTCTGAATAAATTCATTTTCGATGCTATCCCAAGCTTCTTGTACTGCATTAACCTGTTCGTCTTTGTTCATTGACACATGATAGAAAGTTTTTCATAAAAAATCAGGAAGGCAACATTACAACGTTCAAATAGTAAAAAATTACCCTACAGAACTTGTCCCGCTTTTTATTTACGCAGCTTACCTACTATATTACAATTCTATAAAAACTTTCAGGCAATTTATTAAAAAGGAGGCTGCAGGCACTGCACTATAACCCGCACAACTGATTCAGAGTTATACTTTATTCAGCTAATCGAGTCAGTAAAGTCTGCAACCCGAGTTACAAATAGCAGCACTAAGTTCATTACTAATAGATACGATTTTATTAAAGTTTACATCACAGGATGTAGGTATAATATACAGGGTTAGTCATGAGTGGGTTACTTCTCACCAAAAGTTGAAGACAACCCATCATACAAAAAACGCCTATCACTTGATACAATATTTAATATGATTAATAAATTGAATGAAAGTCCCCAACTTTCTGTTTACATGTCATTGGTGTAAGTCTATGTCAAATTCGAGGTTAGCAGATTAGGTTTTGGTCAGTTTGTGTCAAAACTTATTTCTTATTTCTTATTTTTCATATTAAAAACATGACTGATTGATTATGGCATTCATAAAAGCAGCGAAAAGGCTATGTCTCTTTAATCCAAATTCTCTGTCAAGTTTAGTGGTAATCTAGTTACGGCTGATAATTGGAACTTTGGTGAATGAAGTGTAGAGTTGCAACTACAGTCACAGTAAATTCTGTATTTAGTTGATGATGCACACGTTCAAGGGTTGTATTTACCATGCCAATATTACGAGAGAAAACCACGTTAATCAGAGGACAAGGTGTTGATTCCAAATGATCTCCAAATCAAGCGCTTGATTCTTTATATCTAGCGCAACCTAGCGCCACAAATTATTACGCTACCGCCATTGCGGTATCGGATATTTTTACTGGTCTTTTCGGGGGGTGCTAAGTTAACGCTAGCACCACCAATTAACGATAGGCTTCTGAAAACCTAGCGCTAGATTCTCTACACCTAGCGCCACCTGGCGCCACAAATTTTACACCTAGCGCTTTTCCCATTTGAATTGTACGGCATAAAATTGATCGTTAACATAGCACCACCAACTATTCCAAATGATCTCCAAATCAAGCGCTTGATTCTTTATATCTAGCGCCACCTAGCGCCACAAATTATTACGCTACCGCCATTGCGGTTTCGGATATTTTTACTGGTCTTTTCGGGGGGTGCTAAGTTAACGCTAGCACCACCGATTAACGATAGACTTCTGAAAACCTAGCGCTAGATTCTCTACACCTAGCGCAATCTGGCACCACAAATTATTACGCAAGCGTCATTGCAGTTTCGGATATTTTTACTGGTCTTTTCGGGGGGTGCTAAGTTAATGCTAGCACCACCAATTAACGATAGCCTTCTGAAAACCTAGCGCTAGATTCTTTATATCCACCCCTATCTAGCGTCACAAATTATTACCCTAGCGCTATTACAGTTTCGGATGTTTTACTGTTCTTTTCGGGGGCTATTGAGTTAGTGTTTACACCACCAACCAATGTCAGGCTTTTTAAAACATAGCGCCAGACTCTTCAGACCCAAATAAATAGCACGGGATGAAATTCCTGAAACCATTCTACTCATAACATCACCAACCAATAGAATGACTATAATATCAATTTTTTAGCCAATCGGTGCCTGATTACGCGATAATCAACACCTTGTCCTCTGATTAACGTGGTTTTCTCTCGTAATATTGGCATGGTAAATACAACCCTTGAACGTGTGCATCATCAACTAAATACAGAATTTACTGTGACTGTAGTTGCAACTCTACACTTCATTCACCAAAGTTCCAATTATCAGCCGTAACTAGATTACCACTAAACTTGACAGAGAATTTGGATTAAAGAGACATAGCCTTTTCGCTGCTTTTATGAATGCCATAATCAATCAGTCATGTTTTTAATATGAAAAATAAGAAATAAGAAATAAGTTTTGACACAAACTGACCAAAACCTAATCTGCTAACCTCGAATTTGACATAGACTTACACCAATGACATGTAAACAGAAAGTTGGGGACTTTCATTCAATTTATTAATCATATTAAATATTGTATCAAGTGATAGGCGTTTTTTGTATGATGGGTTGTCTTCAACTTTTGGTGAGAAGTAACCCACTCATGACTAACCCTGTATATTATACCTACATCCTGTGATGTAAACTTTAATAAAATCGTATCTATTAGTAATGAACTTAGTGCTGCTATTTGTAACTCGGGTTGCAGACTTTACTGACTCGATTAGCTGAATAAAGTATAACTCTGAATCAGTTGTGCGGGTTATAGTGCAGTGCCTGCAGCCTCCTTTTTAATAAATTGCCTGAAAGTTTTTATAGAATTGTAATATAGTAGGTAAGCTGCGTAAATAAAAAGCGGGACAAGTTCTGTAGGGTAATTTTTTACTATTTGAACGTTGTAATGTTGCCTTCCTGATTTTTTATGAAAAACTTTCTATCATGTGTCAATGAACAAAGACGAACAGGTTAATGCAGTACAAGAAGCTTGGGATAGCATCGAAAATGAATTTATTCAGACAATTTAACTTCAGCAAAAATTTTGTGTCCCGCTTTTTGTTTCCGCAGCTGTACATGCACAAGTAAGTTATATTTTATTTATACGCCGATTTTGAAAAAGAATTGTTGCCCCAAAACATACATTGATTAAATGTGCTGATACACTAACAAATATTTTCGGAAAAATATTAGATGACGTTTACATGGGTTTGCAAGAAATGCAATGTAATGACTGTGGAGACATGTCACAGCAGCCCATAAAATCAGTTGCCTTGGTTGTTCAAAATGTTAAAGAAATTGAAGCAGCAATGGAATCATATATTAGTCCTAAACAATGTTTTTGTGGTCAATGCTCAACAAGGAATTGTACCTCCAAAATTTCTGTAGGCAACTTTTTAATAATAGAACCATTAAATGTCATTAGTAAAAGAGGGGAATTTATTGTAAGATTAGACGATGTTCCAAAGCATTTGAAGGTGAACAGCACAAAATATATTTTACGAGGTTGCATTGGGTATGTTGGAGGTTACGAGGTTACGGTGATTGGCCATTTTATTCCATACGCGTATCGTCATAATGACAAGTGGGAAAAATACAATGATCTCCAAATAACGAAAACTTGCTGTTCTCCTACCACAGTAATTCGTTGCTTTTCTTTGTTCTATTCATTATAATTTTTTTTTGTTACAAGGTAGTGCGGGTTATGATGCCATTTGCTTGCACAAATTGTAACGTTTTAAATTATTGGTCGTATTAACTGCACGTGCAGAAGGCCCACCCGTAATGTTTTTTTAGTTTCTATAAGAAGAGCTTGCTTTATATTTTTATCTTACTTTATTATTATAGCGTTCGAGTAATTTAATAAAATATTTTAAGTAGATCGTATTACCTGCTCCTATCTATACCTTAATTTGCTTTATAGTTTTATAAAATTTTTATTTTTGTTTTTAAATACATTATATATATTGGAACTTTCTTGAAGTTTATTTTTTCATTGCAGATATATGCAGGGTGAGAAAACGAAAATTATTCACTACTTTGTAATTTAGGGAGTCACATACAACGACCTATATTTTTATTTTATTATATGATAGAAACTTTTTGTTTTCTTATCCTGTGTAAGTATGTATATGTATATGATGTACTCGCTCCAAAATTATAATTGCACTAAAACAGTGCATGCTGTGGAATATTCTACTGGTACATTTTGTTTAACAGTTTGTGTTGAACAAAATTAAATTAAATTATCTCAGTAATGTCAACCAATATAGGTAATTTAGTACAAGATGGAGCTAGCTTTGAAATCTATGTTGCCGAATGGTGCTAGCGCTAGGTTTTCAGTAGTCTGTCGTTAATTATTGGTGGTGAAAACGTTAACTTAGAACCCCCGGAAAGGAAAAGTAAAACACCCGAAACTGCAATGGCGCTAGCTTAATAATTTGTGGCGCCAGATTACGCTAGATGTAGAGAATCTAGCGATAAGTTTTCAGAAGCATATCGTTAATTGGTGGTGCTAGCGTTAACTTAGCACCCCCCGAAAAGACCAGTAAAAATATCTGAAACTGCAATGGCGCTAGCGTAATAATTTGTGGCGCCAGATTGCGCTAGATGTAGAGAATCTAGCCCTAGGTTTTCAGAAACCTATTGTTAATTGGTGGTGCTAGCGTTAACTTAGCACCCCCCGAAAAGACCAGTAAAAATATCCGATACCGCAATGGCGGTAGCGTAATAATTTGTGGCGCTAGGTTGCGCTAGATATAAAGAATCAAGCGCTTGATTTGGAGATCATTTGTAATAGTTGGTGGTGCTATGTTAACAATCAATTTTATGCCGTACAATTCAAATGGGAAAAGCGCTAGGTGTAAAATTTGTGGCGCCAGGTGGCGCTAGGTGTAGAGAATCTAGCGCTAGGTTTTCAGAAGCCTATCGTTAATTGTGGTGCTAGCGTTAACTTAGCACCCCCCGAAAAGACCAGTAAAAATATCCGAAACCGCAATGGCGGTAGCGTAATAATTTGTGGCGCTAGGTGGCGCTAGATATAAAGAATCAAGCGCTTCATTGGAGATCATTTGGAATAGTTGGTGGTGCTATGTTAACGATCAATTTATTCCGTACAATTCAAATGGGAAAAGCGCTAGGTGTAAAATTTGTGGCGCCAGGTGGCGCTAGGTGTAGAGAATCTAGCGCTAGGTTTTCAGAAGCCTATCGTTAATTGGTGGTGCTAGCGTTAACTTAGCACCCCCGAAAAGACCAGTAAAAATATCCGAAACCGCAATGGCGGTAGCGTAATAATTTTGTGGCGCTAGGTGGCGCTAGATATAAAGAATCAAGCGCTTGATTTGGAGATCATTTGGAATAGTTGGTGGTGCTATGTTAACGATCAATTTTTATGCCGTACAATTCAAATGGGAAAAGCGCTAGGTGTAAAATTTGTGGCGCCAGGTGGCGCTAGGTGTAGAGAATCTAGCGCTAGGTTTCAGAAGCCTATCGTTAATTGGTGGTGCTAGCGTTAACTTAGCACCCCCCGAAAGACCAGTAAAATATCCGAAACTGTAATGGCGCTAGCGTAATAATTTGTGGCGCTAGGTTGCGCTAGATATAAAGAATCAAGCGCTTGATTTGGAGATCATTTGGAATAGTTGGTGGTGCTATGTTAACGATCAATTTTATGCCGTACAATTCAAATGGGAAAAGCGGCTAGGTGTAAAAATTGTGGGCGCCAGGTGGCCGCTAGGTGTAGAGAATCTAGCGCTAGGTTTTCAGAAGCCTATCGTTAATTGGTGGTGCTAGCGTTAACTTAGCACCCCCCGAAAAGACCAGTAAAAATATCCGAAACTGTAATGGCGCTAGCGTAATAATTTGTGGCGCTAGGTTGCGCTAGATATAAAGAATCAAGCGCTTGATTTGGAGATCATTCGGAATAGTTGGTGGTGCTATGTTAACCGACCCTAATATTACCACACTATTGAGACTTTGGGTGTTGTTCTTGAGAAATATACGGAATATGTTTCTTTATAGTGTGTATATCTTCATATACTTGCTATAAGTGTTTATGAATTCGAGACTATTCGAGAAAGATTTAATCAATAATAATTATGTTGTAAATTAACTGTATTTTATACTTTTATCCAATAGTCCTCAATAAACGTCCCATAACTGTAATCGATTTTAACAATCGCAACATCAATATTACCCACAATGTGACCTTTTGAGTACCATAACTCTACTAGTATATTTTTGATTTACTCGATAATGTTTAACTTCATCCGTGTTGTTATGTCACCTGACAAACCAAAAAATGTTAAAACAAACAAGTACTGTGATTTCAAACAAATTTTTGGTTTGGTACTTTTTCTGAGTTGAGTTGAGAAGTGTGGATAACATGTTGAACTGAACGCGAAGTGTTACGAGGTATTACCCACACGAGAAACCTCGTGGGTCAAACTGTTTCTCTAGTAGTAATATCCACATAACACTACTTGTCTAGTAAATAACTATTAATCTTTCTGTTCATCATGTAACGTTATATAAAGTGACAATTTTTGGCTTATGATCTTGGTTGTGAACCAACTATTTATTCATAGATTTAAACAAAAAAGACAAAACCAACAGTAATGTATTTATCCAAGAATTTTTTTCCAATTCAATATATTTCTTAGTTTTAACCCAATATAAACAGTAAAAGTGGCAAGTGTAAATGTTTGATAATATTATTCATTGCCTCAGTTACGGTCTGCCCATGAGAATGAAACTGTAAAGCTACCAAAACGTAAGTAATAACTGTACCAGAAAATCTGTAATAATAATGAGTATACTAACAAGCAACATAGTAGTCTAAACATGCTCACAGATGCTAATAGTCGAGTTCCAACAGTAAACACATCAGAACTTCGCAATACGGGTTTCCGATTATTAAGCTCATTGATCAGCATTTCAACCTGCAATAAATTGGTTTTAGTTCCTCTTCAGTGGATCCGGGTGTAAAACGTACCTGTATCGCTTCGTCTCT
>CALNHX010013093.1:0-20168 GCA_940337035.1 Agriotes lineatus
CCAACTTTACATTTCGCCAATTGTTTTATGTTCAATATATAAAATTGTTGCCATATTGACTTCAAATCGTTATTTTTTTTAATGTAGAATGAAGGTAGGTTGCGAATCGGAATTCCTTCTAATTGTAACGCTTTAGCAGACAAATAACGAACACACTTAAAACCCAAAAATATAAATTATTCAGCTTCTTCGCACATATCTAAATCCAACAAAAAAAACCAGACAAATACATAAATCGAAGATTATATGCAAATGTGGCTGAAACAACACACAGGTTTAATTCTAACCACCGAAAATAATACCTCTCCTGCCAACGCAAATAATGCATATTGTGCAAGAGGCATGAGTAATACGCCGGAAGCCAGTGAATACCCGTCCTAATTCTCTGATATCGAGTATACGTACGCATGTTGACATGGTCCCGGGACTTCGCCTGTTCTGGATGTGGTCCCGGGACTCGGTTTTTGTGGTAGAATCCCGGGACTGTCCCGGGACCGGATCCCGGGACTGGAAACCCTAATTCTCATGGAAACGGCAAGACCACATTGGGCATTAAAATAACTTCACTGTATAATTAATCCGTATAATGTAAATGAGTAACGACAAATTGCATCGCTGTCGTAAACTCTTTGAAATGTCTGTAGATTATTATTTTTCTAGTGTTGACTTGTATTCGATATTTCTTTAAATAATTTTTCCGAAATGCTTACTCTTGGTGCTGGTGTTAGTAAAACCAGTATAGTTGTTTATATTTCTTCTATACCCCTTTTTATAAATTCAAATGAATTTGATATTTTCCATTTTGTGGATACTTTTTTATTTCTATATAGTTGTTTAGATCAGCACATCTTTTCCAGTTTTTATTAGTTCTGAACTTATCCCACCTGGCGAGAGATCTCTACCATTTTTGAGGGTCTTCAATTTGTCTATTTTTTTTTTGTCTCCAATCATTTGTACTATCCGTTTTAGATGTTTGGAAAGGAGTTCGACTTATAGAATAAATCAGTTCTACATCGAAGTTCTGTTTGTTTTACCCGGGAGTATGCTATTAGCGGTTTTATAACTGATTTTTTTTCTTAGCTTAGGTACTGCACAGTGCACAGATGATGCTGCTTAATTTCAAACTCATTTATTTAAGCAGAGAGAAGCAATATTACTTTAGTATAATCCTATATAAGATTGAGGTCATGAATTTTGTTAAAACGTTGGTATAGTTGTTTTCATTTTTTTTCCTTTTTTTGTTCAAATGCGTGTTTTTTTTATTTTTCTTTGGTTCACTTTGCAAACTACGAATGAGATTTACCGTTATACGACAGAGGAAAACAGTTGAATACATAATACTAATAGTATTCAACACAAGTTTAAATTGCTTATTGTATTTTTCTTGACAACACGGAAAATAAGATTGTTTATATAAGTTAGGCACATTAAATATTTAAATTTTACTTCTTACAGCTTATCTAAAACGAGCTGCCGAACAAGAATACATAATTATATAAAGCAATCTGCAACTATATTAAAACTTTTCCACAATTTGCGACTCGAGCGTGATTGGCGCTTAGTGCAACCGGTTACTTGCCAACAAACTTCCACGTTATGCTTTGGTAAGAATGCAAGGAGATAACCATAAAGATTCGTAACTGCCGACCACAGTCGCGGTAATAGTTTCAGCAGGAATTTTCGTCACCATGTACACGGCGAATAAAATATCCAGGACATTAAAAATTTAATTTAAAATTTCGCCGCCGGCAGCGCCGTGCATCAACATTCCGGCCACGAAATTAAATTTTTCATTAGCCGCCGAATATTTGTCGGCCTCCTTGCATTTTTGATCATGAACTAATGTCTTTCAGCGTGTAGCATCCATCAAGCAGCGTTGTTAACATGCTTGTTCTTTTTCAGGTAAGCTGACCGGCGTTATCTCGCATCAGGACGAGTTCTATCTCAACCATAAAGTTATGGCCTATGCAACCTCAGCTCTTCAGGCTAGGAATGTGCCTTACCGTGAGCTCCAGGGGCGACTCGTCGAGGCCGCGTTTGGAAGAAACGCACCCCATGTGCTTCCGATCAGGCCATCCTTTGGAATTTCTGGGCTTTGCGATGGAAAAATTGGCCCATATTAATATCGTTCAGAAACGAGAGGTGCACTTGAGGTGGTTTTAGTTTTATAGCATACGAGTCGCCACTGGCGCGTCCGAAGAACAGCTGTCATCAATTATAAATTTTAATGTTTATGTGTAAACTCACTCTAGACCAAGTCGTCAGCTTGTGATTCAGTCAGACGGAGCCTTTTATTATCGTTTTTATTGTTGCCTGCTTTAACGTTAAGACGTTCTCAGGTAAAACGCTTACTAATTAAGCGGCGTCATGAAATATTGTAGATAGATCCTACGGGCAAGCACGTCATGTGGTATCCTTCGAGCTCTTCGAAAACCTGTTAAGAAGTTTGATTACTGTATTTATTTATAAGATTTAATTGGAAGGCAAGCGTTTCCATATTTTAAAAAATATATGCAAATTTAAAATGACAAAAATGTACATGGAAACATTTGCCTTATACGTAAAGCTATAGAATTGTTGTAGAAGAAACTAATCTGTAGTAGCCATCGTCCTTGAAACATCAAGACCAGCTAGGGGCAAACTCAAAACTACCAGATCTATATGGAATCGCATCAAGACCCATCGCTGCCAAGTAATGTTGTGGAGTTTGGACTAAAGATGAAAAGGAAGCAAGGTAGGTTCGGTTTGATTACACTCCTTTAAAAGGCAGTTTCCATATTCCTTCCGAATAATCACCCTTCCATCAGTTAATAAAGATTAATTTAGGTTAATCGCAGTGTTTTGTAATCGTAAACTCGCATTGGCGTCGACAATTAGGTGCGTTTTTGCTGGGCAACTGGTCGTAAAATCTGTAATTTTAAATAAATTCGAAGCCGTTTAAATGTGAATTAGATGTGGCAATCGTCTTTTATAATAATTTCCTTATAATAACGGCTTAATTATGGCTCATGCGTTTAATTTCACCATTGTTATTGAGTTATCTTTCTAGTACGTTGTGGACGATAGTTTCCTTTATATTTCAATGTTCGCGAGGGCAAACAATAAGTTGGCCAGTTTCAGTTTATATACGTTACATCAAAGTTTTACAATCTTCAAAATTTATAGGGTGAAGTTACGATCTTTGGAAGTATAGGCATATAAGAAGCAAAATCAAGTGTTGAAAGTCTAATCTGTCAGCTTCTGGGCATTATTTGAACATTTGGACATTATTTGTCAACCGTGTTACTATCATTTTGCTTTTTTTAACATCTGAAAGATTCATAACCCGAAAATATGCAACTTAATAAACGGGAATTGAATATAAAACGATCTTTTGTATATATTTCTGTAAGAAATGATTAAGCAGATTAAGCAAAATATGACATTCAGCGTTCCAGCTACTGAATATATTTTTTATATATTTCGTCAATTGTTTTCACTGCTTTTCCGCGTCTATTTGGATTCTTTCGGAGGAAGGTTATGGAATTCAATATGCAGAATTGCATATACAGGGTGGTCGTAAAAGTTGGGACCAAATTTACCAGCATTAACTATATAAAAAATAGTGACGATCTTTCATATATTTTTTTTCCTAAAGGACCAAATAAAAAAGTTACAGCCCCCTGTAAAGTTGCATAGACGCATGACTTTTTAATGTGTTTTTAAGCACCCTGTGTCATATTACGGAAGAAAATTTATTTTTATGTAAACAAGTTCGCTTGACATTTTTAGCTCAACATAGTCGTTTTTGAGGTACACTCAAAAATGCCCTCCAGTGTGGTATTGCCAATTGCACGAAGTATCATATTATTTAAAAAATCTGCACAAGGACTATGCTGAGCTAAAAATTTGCAAATAACTTTTTTATGTAAAATTAATTTTTCTTCCCCAATATAACACAGGGTGTTAAAGAAACGTGGGTTTAATATTTTTTTGTCAACAATATTTTGTAAAACTTCGTAACTACGCCAATGATCAAATTAAAATTTTTTGATTACTATAAAATTATGAATTTAGTAGACCCTAATTTACTCTGTAAAAATTAAAAATAAATATCCGATGGGTTTTAACATATTTTAAAAAATTATAATTCATCTTGACAGGGTCCCAAACGTCAAAAATATTTTAAAAATTGTCATTATTCCCTATGTATTTAATGCTGATAAAATATCTCCTTAACTTTCACGACCACTCTGTATTATTGTACTTCTCTCTAAGAAACAAGTGGTGAAACGAGGAAAATAATGGTACCATTTTTACATTTTTGTCCATTGTTTTTTAAACGTCTTACATTTATTGCGAATCTCGAAGATCTATAGTGTGAAGTTGTAAGATAAAGTGCAAGTGCAAATCGAAAATTAGTGTCCGTTTGTTTTTATTCCATCCTGAACCACCGAAAACTACCAAAAGAGAGGCATGATGCTCCCAGCAGTGCTAAAAGATTTAAATACGTTTACTGTGTCCAAGGATCTAGAGACTTTAATTTTGAACAATGGAAAATGCAAGCTGCAATATAAATTTGTAGTATACCCAGATCAAAAGTAATGTGTCTATTTTTTCGTATTCCAAAAACTACTAAAAGAAAGGTGTGGTGCTCCCAACAGTGTTGAAAGATTTTAATACGTTTACTGTTGCATAGATCCAGATATTTGAATTTTGTATAAGGATAAGGGCTAATTGCAATAGAAAATTGCTATATACCCAGATCCAAAAGTAGTGTCTGTTTGTTTTTTAATACCATTTTGAATCACTTAAAACTAGGAAAAGAAGTGTGATGCTCCCAACAATTCTAAAAGATTTTAATACCTTTGCTGTATCCATAGATCCAGATACTTTAATTTTGTACAAGGAAAAGTGCTAACTGCAGTGGACATTTGCTGTATACCTAAATCGAAAATTAATGACTGTTTTTTATTCCATCCTGAACCACCGAAAACTACGAAAAGAGAGGTATGATGCTCCCAACAGTTCCAAAAGATTTTAATACGTTTACTATGTCCACAGATCTAGAGACTTTAATTTTGAACAATTGAAAATGCAAGCTGCAATAGAAATGTGTAGTATACGTAGATCAAAAGGTAATGTCTACTTTTTTCGTATTCCATCCCAAACCATCTAAAACTACTAAAAGGGAGGTGGGGTGCTCCCAAAAGTGCTAAAAGATTTTAATACGTTTACTGTTGCATAGATTCAGATATTTGAATTTTGTACAAGGATAAGTGCAATAGATATTTTCTGTATACCCAAATCCAAAATTAATGTCCGATTTGTTTTCGGGAACCATCTAAAACTACTAAAAGGGGGGTTTACGAGTATGCTCCCTACAGAGCTAGTCCACAGATTCATATGCTTCAATTTTGTACAGGAAAAAGTGCAATGCCCAAATAAAAATTTGCTGTATATCTAAATCCGAAAATAGCGTTAGATTTGTTTTACATTCCATCTCGAACCATCGAAAAATACTGTAATGTAGTTTGAAGTTCTTAGATATTTTTTCTATTTTAACTTTATCATCAGCCAAAATTGGTAATTTGAAATAGTTATTGATAAAAATTAATAATAGCTTAGGTAACTAGGATAAAACAATGTAAAACTCTGCGACACCTTGTATTTTTAAAACACGCATAACAGCAAAGTGGAATCGACCTTACCCTTAGCGGAGATTGTTGGGCATTAAGACCTCATGGTTACCAAATTCGAATTGGAAATTTTTGGTAGATTTAAAATTTTATCGCGTACAAAAATATCTGTTTATAGAAGCTTAACTATAATATAATATAAAAATATATTATTAACAATAATGTGAGAACAATATGCATAACATTAACACATTAACTACTATTATATTTCTAAACTAAATAATTCTTTTTTTCTTGATGCAAATTTTGCGGAGTCATACTATCAACTAATACTTTTTAACAATAAAGTCGTATCAATTGTTGTCTCCAAGAGACCGTTTTGTCTGGAGCAATTCAAAAATTGTTTCGGTAGATTTGATATTTTAATTCGGTAGATTGATAGATCTGGCAACACTGCCACAACCACCTCGATAGAAAATGGAAAGTATACAGTGGCCAAATAGCAGCGCTACCGTTCGTAAAATTACCGAATACCCACAACAGTTGCCGAAAATACCCGATTTTACCCGGAAGTGCAAAACAGCAGAAAGCCCGCGAATTTAAATAATTTTATTTTTAATTATTATTTAATTATTTTTCTGTTTATTTATTAAAAATAGAACATAAATCCTTCGAAGTAAAAAAAAACTCTGGTGTGATATACGCACACAACTTACTTTTACATTGATCTTATAATTAGCCAAAAATTTGATTTTTAACTATTAAGCATTTGTCAAAATTTTTCAAAAATTACAAATTCGACAGAAACCGTACTAAATAATATAAATTTTAGAGGTATTCAACTGAAAAATCACCTATCTCACATCAATACTCATTAAAGTTTGAAAAGATCGTTAGCCGTTTTTGAAAAAATCGAAAAAACTGAAAAATCACAAGAGTAAACACCATACTTCTGGTTATGCGATTTTCTGCAAAAGCTTGCTGATAGTCTAGATAGTAGACAAAACTTATATATTTTCAATGTCATACCTCTTCGCTTTTGAGATATTCTGTTTACAGACACACAGACAGACACACTGACAGCCACACAGACAAACAGACCAATGAACAAAAACATGTTTTTTTGGATTCAGGGGACTCTAAAACGTGAGCTCAATTTCTTATTTTTGGGTTGAATCCAATACTTCTTTAAAAGAAAGTAAAAATATGATTACAAAATCATTAACAAAAATACATACTTATATAGGTACGCACATGTAGGTAACGTTTTAATTCAAATTTTCACTATTATCAGTAGATTGTTTTCCTTTCCATATATTACTCTTAATTATTTCGGGGGTGGGTTTAAATTCAACACAACCTCCAGCATCATTTACCCCTCTTTGCTTATTAAAATGGAGGTCATGGTGTCGCCATTCAAAAAATTACTTTGACATAATCTTACAGTGCCACGAGGTTATCAGGTTAGATTTTCCTTCAGTTTTGACACAGACTGACGCAAAACCTAACCCGCTAACCTTGAATTTGACATAGACTTACAGTGCCACGAGGTTATCAGGTTAGATTTTCCTTCAGTTTTGACACAGACTGACGCAAAACCTAACCTGCTAACCTTGAATTTGACATAGACTTACAACATATTATTCATACAACAAATATTTCAAAGACAACTTGATGGAAGAGCATTTATAATCACCCGGTAAAAATTGAAAAGTGATCACCCTACTTACAAAGGTTGCCCATACAAATATCTAGAAACGTAATTGAGCATTTTTCCCGAATCAACCCTTAAAGGTGCAACGGGGGTGAATTATTGAGCTCTTTGTATCTCCTGTGTTTATTGAATTAGAACATTCGTTTTTGGCACATAGATGTCTTCTTAAAATGCTTAGAAAGCGATTGAACTTTTTTTTTAAATTTCACCCTTAGACGGACGTAAAGGGGGTAAAACTAAAAAGCGCTAAGGGGTTAAAATTATTTTTTTTTTCAATGAGTTCATTTTAGAATAAAATGGGGTAGAAAGCTATTGATACGTATTTAATAAAGCAAAGGGTAGCTCCAGCTTCATAATACCCGAAATTACCCGTAATATTTAATACCCGCGTAATTACCCGCAAATGACTGAAATACCCGTATTTCGGGTAATTACCCGCAGATTGGCAGCCCTGCCAAATAGTCTCCCACAACATGCCAAATTTAACACATAAAGAATACCAAACAGGTAAACCCCCGGTCTTGCTACCATCTTGACAACCGTTCTTACAAGGACCACGCAACGCAGTCCGTATTGTTGACCGTTGGCGATTCTGGGGCCTCTACGCAGTGTAATCTCTAAAAAAATATTACGTAAGCAGAACGTGCCTAATGTTCCCCGAGTTCTCCATACCAACCAGCTCAATTTTTATGACTTCTTTAGGTGCAGTTAATTCCTTATCCTTAGTCGCCTTTTTGCATTGGAAATGTTTGGAAGTGTTCAAACCAATTCGCGCGTGTGTGTAGCAAATTCCTCCGTGATCGCGCCCCCTCGCCCGATTGTGTGAAGAAGCAGCCATAATACAGGTGAGCCATATATCCGTAGGAATGGCAAAAATCTGAAAAATCGCGCTTGCTCTGTTCGCTGCAAATTTGATCACGCATTTGGCTTGGCGTGCCGTGCGTGACTTCTCGATCCAGATAACTGCATGTCGGGGTGCTTGGGAGCTATCTGGCATCTTCGCTATCTTCGCAACTATTGTGTCGCATCTGCTGTTATCTCCTAAAAATTGAGATCGTTAAGCCGCGAAGATGTGAATAGCCGAGCTTTTGTGATTGCTAGAGAGGTTTTTGTTGCCAACAATGAATATCGCGTGCCTTTATGAATTGAAAGTTAGGTTTCTCTGTTGGGCTTTGGAATTGCCTAGGTGATGGCTATAATATTTCTGGGGATGAACTCATAAAAAAGAACAAGTTGAAATTGAAGTTGAGTGATATATCCATGTTCCAATTGAAATGTGCTACATTTGACAAGTGCAAGTATTGTCAGCTTCGCGCTGGAGATGCAGCGA
The DNA here is from genome assembly GCA_940337035.1 of Agriotes lineatus. NCBI lineage: Eukaryota > Metazoa > Arthropoda > Insecta > Coleoptera > Elateridae > Agriotes > Agriotes lineatus. Next base: position 8,663 of record CALNHX010013093.1, read on the forward strand.
TTTGCATTTGAGCTTCGTCTGGCGCAAAAATGAAGATGGAAGTCACCTTGATCAAGGTTCAAATTTCTTTAACTCACTTTCAATTGCATTAGGTTGCCTACGTTGTTTATTTTTTTTTTGTCATAGATAGGACGGAGCAAACATTACTCGGGTGAAAAAATTACAGAATCTGAAATTATTTACTCATCCCCCAAAGAGGTGTTTTTGGAGATGGTGTCATTTTGGAATTCACACTTACTCATAGCTATCATGAGGGCGCCAGAAAGTTTTATTAATAGTGTAGGCACATCAATTCAGGGATTGGGGATAATGTATTTTTTCCTGGATTACATCGGTTGTCATGCATACTATACATTTACAAACTGGCGACTCGCCCAAAAATTCCGTACCGCCCCTTCAGATCTAAGGGCTGTGGATCAAATACACGACGCCGGGAAGAGGAAAACGGATTAGTGGCCCATTTCATGTGGCATGTGCTCACACATGAGCATCTGATGGCTACCCAGGTGCGCTTTCTGGGTCACTGAAAAGTTAGATGCTTTATCAGGCCAACGGTTGGCGGTTATCTCGCCGGATAGCCAGCAACATTTTTTGTTTTCAATCTAGTCGTATTCTTGAAGTTTGTTTTTTCTTTGTTTTGACATGCCTCACGTATCCCAATCTTGGTATTTTAATTATTAGTTCTAAGTACACGTAAACTTCACCCATTCTTCACCTAAAAATTAAAAATCCAAACATTTCAATAAAGATGTGCTGGTTTTCAATACTCTGCAAGAGTTTTAATGTTAATTGCATTTTTGGTCGTTGCTTTACCAGGTCTTTTTCATTTTTCCCACCACTGTATTCAGAACTGTTGGCAGATCTTCCAGATATGGTTTCGGAAGCTTGGCAGATCTTCCAGATATGGTTTCGGAAGCTTCTTCGCTCGTTGGCACAGCACTGACTAGAATTGCTTTACCAAATTGAAGGTAATCGCCCTCTGATACTTCATCAACTGATCCAGGGTGTAGTAGGTGATTCCACAAAAATTCTATTTCCTGTTGTTTTGGTAATAGGTGACGTAAATATTCCAAAAGGTTTCCTTCGTTCTATTAACAATGAAGACTAAAATAGGTTTGCTTTAGGGTTATATCGGTATGGGTCATATCGGCCTTCATTTTAATACATATTTAATATTTTCATATTGTAAGAAATGAACAATATAATGTAGACAAACAGTGTGTATAAAATATAACTATTTATCTAGTATTGAAAATTCAATTTTTGTAAATTATGTGAAAATATTCGGCACTCAAGTGTGAATTATCCAGCTATCCAGCTTCGCCTCACTTCTGAAATGCACTGTATCAGCAAAAACATTCCATCAGGCTATACCATTTCAAGGGCTTGCATCATCAGAAATTGTTAATAATACTAACTAATACGTCACGAGTAAAAATTATCGTGTTACTAAACTGCGTTATTAAAACGAAATGACAAGAAGCCACCTGCATAAACAAACCTAGTATGAGCAGGATGCCCAGATGATTTTGTCCAGTAGTAGCCAAAAGATGGCGCGCAAGTAGCCAAAATCGCCAATCTCGTCAAACTGATTACAAATTTGCACTTTTAACCCTATATAGGATATTTTATTGGATAACAAGAACAACTAATTTTTACTTCCTTTTACTATAAAGGAAGTATTGGATTCACCCCAAAAATTCGAAATTGAGTTTTCAACAGATCTTCACGTTTTAGAGTCCCCTGATCCCAATAAACATATTTTTTTTCATTGGTCTGTCTGTGTGTCTGTCTGTGAACAGAATATCTCAAAAACGAAAAGAGGTATGGCGTTGAAACTTCATATATAAGTTTTGTGTACTATGTAGATGAGACAGCAAGCTTTTGAAGAAAATCGCATAACCGGAAGTAGGTGTTTGCTCTTGTGATTTTTCTGTTTTTTTCGATTTTTTTCAAAAACGGCTCTAACGATTTTTTTTAACTTTACATTTTTACTACATTTTTAATGTGTATTGATGTGAAATAGGTGATTTTCTAGTTGAATACTTCTAAAGTGGGTTTCTTTTGTTTTTTTTTCTATTTTTTTTATTAACTCCTATTTTAAATAAAACACCCGGTATATTATTACATTTTTGAATTCACCTTGAAATTCTAGAGAAAATTTGTCTCTTTAACTAACGCTCTATTTTATACCGTTTTTGTAGTATTTGTGATTTTTGAAAATTTTTGACAAATGGCTAAAAATTAAAAATGAAATTTTTGACTAATTATAAGAACATTGTAAAAGGAAGTTGTGTGAGTGAATCACACCAGATTTTTTTATAGTTAGGTTAAGCATATTTTATTTTTGCAAAATACAACTACTAGTACTAGAACTAAATATTGATATATATGTACATAATGTAAGTAGTTTCTCTTCCAAAACATCAAAGAAAACCTCTAATTCTAATAATTGAGAATTATTATCATTAGTAACAGTATTTTCTTGCTGGTTGGTTTTGTACATATTACTATCAATAAATCTAACATCTTGTCGCTGGTCTGAAAACTATTACAATAAATATTTCGGTTAAAACAAAATCCTTAGAATTAAAAATCCCTACTACCTAATACTGGTTTGTCTGATCTGAAAAACTGATTTTTTTTATAGAGGATTAGATAAAATGCGAAATAAAAACATAAATTCGCGTTAATTATAAGAAATCGCCAAAATCGCAGCCAGTCGCCAACTGTAAAATACTGTAGCCAAATAGGGCTATGAGATAGCCAAAATGGCGATAAATCGCCAAATCTGGACAAGCTGGATGAGTTCGTATTTAGGGGATTACTCCGCTCGAATCCAGTAAGCACTACAAAAAGTAGTGGGAGAGCAATGAGAATATATCGGCCAAAAAAACCCGTATTAGTCGATCCCTACTTTGCGTTTTAACACTTGAATTGCCCTTGTAGATCTGTTGCACCATGCCTTTGGCATACTTCTTGCATTGTCAAGTAGTGACGTTTTTGGAAGAGACTGTTTATCTTCCAACTACTGAATGCTAATCAATAGTATGCCTTGTCTCTTAACAAACTTTAAAATTCTGTATAGTGCCCATGTCCATTGGCTGCAATTTGGCAATCATGTAAGGTGGACAATGTTCTATAATTTAATAATTTCAGACGAGTGTGAATGTCTTTGAATGGCTGTTCCATGTCCTTTGAATGGCTGTTCCATGTCCTTTGAATGGCTGGTCCAGTTAGTCATCTGCGAGTAGAAACATCAAAACTTGGCTCTTTTGAGCAAACAATTTGTTGTCTAGTTCTAACGACCAGTTCATAAATATTGTGATGGTCATTCGGGCATTTTTGTTGATATAATATTCTATGTCAAATGAGTTGACCCCACATCCAGGTTTTTTCTCTGCTCTTGCTTTTAGTAGCCCAGTAACACGTTCTTTACTTTTCCTTCCGTCAAAACATTTTTTTTGTACTTCCCTCGACTAAGCCGAAATGTACTGTAATCGCGAAAAAATCCCTTTCCCAGATTTCTTCAGATCTTCACGTTTCGGGACTCTTAGCTGATAAAAAACAGCTCAAAAACTATGTGTTGGAGGAAGACGATATTTTGCATGAGGATTCCTACCGCGAAATGGAATATATATACCAGGGTGTCTACCAACCTGGAATTCCTAGAAATTTCCTGGAATGTCAAAACTGGCACTTGAAATGGAATTTCTATAACACTTAAAATTTTATAAAATTTGTGATTTCGCATTTGAAGAAAAAAAGTTTCCCGTAAAAATGTGAAATTTAAAAAATCACGTGAGTCACATTTGACCGGGCAACCATTTTGCTCGTTTACATCTTACGCGTAAGACGTAAAAAGATATAAAAGTCCTACGTAATATTAGTAATTTCAATTTATGTCAAGCAGATATCGTGCGACTTAACAATACCCAAAGCACGCGCATGGTTTCTGGTGTAATGTTCTCTTTTCATGACAAGTTGACAACCACAACGTGCGTGAAGCTAACAGAAATATGGTGGAGTAGTGTGAAAATACCTGGAATTTTACAAAAATGGTCCTTGAATTCCTGGAATTTTAAAATTGTATACACCCTGATATACATTCGGCCAAATGTCTACCTCGAAATGGAATATACATTCTTTCAAATAAATACGTTATAGGCACCTTAAAAAAATTATGTTGGCTATTTTCGCTTTAACTGAGAAATAGATAAAAGTAATAATTTGCACATAGCTCAGGTTTCTACCCTTGATGAAGGCGGAAGTTCTGTTTAAGAGGCATTTAAAAATAATCCCAGTTTAATCCACATTAAAAATATATACAATTAATTTCGGTAGATTTTAAGTAATCTAATTATTATGTGACAATGGCCGTGAAAGTCTCCGAAATAATCTAATTATTGTCTGTCTTCCTCGCTTGCTGATTTGACGCATTGTCTTTGTTTTTCCAAATTGTTGCAACAGTAGGTACTCGACCGTATATGCTATATTCAATAGAAACATCACTGTTTTTATTTTAACGCCTTTAAATGTGTCTCGTTTATTATGGTCTTCTTGCATTAATTTGACCGTTTTTATCGATCTTGTAGATATAGTGATGACAAATAATAATCAAATAACGTACATACTACCTAAACTAGTCACAGCAGCTGCCACTCCACACATGCAACATTCTGGAAACAAAATCATAATAGCTTGTACGTATTTATTTTCAAGGTCAAACATTTGGTGGTGTATTTTAACCATGTACTTTGTTCGCATTTTTATTATAAATGCCAAAAATATCCTTCCGGCTAGGCTAAGTTAGACTTAGAAAATTTAGTGTTGAATAATTGCCAGCATAATTCGAGATAAAGAAAATTCGAATTATAGAAATGCCGTCTTAGGGAGAGTTGTCTGTATTAGATAGCGAACTTCTATGGAAATTTGACGCACACACGGAAGTATGAGATTTGATCAAAATGTTCCCGAAATCTCTAAATTTCGCGCGCTATATGTAGTAACCGATTGAAACCATTTTATTTTACAATTCTGGTCCATGACGTGTGCCAATTTTCAGCCATATTGGATTTGGAGTTTGTGTTTTGACAGACAAATAAGTAGGGCGCATTTTGGTGTGCACCTCTATTTTTAAATAACGTCAGTAACGTGTTGGAAATATTGGGCTTTTGGCGAGTCGGCTATGAGAAAAACAATTGTTCCTGAGTGGTACAAAGATTTCGAAGAGTCGCGAGCATGCAGATCAACGATACCGATGAAAACGTGGAAAATTGTTTTTCATAATCACCGAATCACTAATGCTGAAGAGGTTTGTAGAAGTTTTACGCCGTTTGCGTGAAGCAATCCAACACCACAAAAACTCGTGAAAATTGCACCACGATAATGCACCAACCCACACTTCACTACCTGTCCGTGGAATTAGTGACAAATCCTACACCAAAAAGTACTTTTCAGAAGTGTTGCAAATATTGGAAAGAACGCCCACATAAGTGTGTTATATCCGATTCGGACGATATTGACGAATAATGAGTATTTTATGAACAAAAAAAAATCTTGGAACTTTTTGATAAAACCTCGTAGTGTCGATTTGGTCTTTGAAACTAATGTTACAGAAGGTTATCTAAAACACAGTGACACAGCCCAAATAATTTCAGTAATCTCTTGGAAAGTTTGTAATAACCAAATAGAACGTACAGTTTCGGTTCCAGGGAATTTCAGTGCTCTGTAGAGGATATGACCAATTTGCATGTTTTGGTTTTTGGAAATGCACAAGCGCTTAATGACAACCAACGTGTTACCTAAAGTTCATAACACAATTATTTCTTATATGTTGCATACTATTCAGGCCACGTTGTTATTTGTTATGGACATGGTCTAGGCATGCGGAGTGCTAGGTATCTAAGACACCAATCCTATGGTGATATGTCAAAACCGTATTAGAATTGTGTACGGGTGCTTTCAAGTACTTTTAAAGACATTTCGAGAGCTGAAAGTCATATATATTTTATAAGTTTCGTAACGGAATTGGCACCATACATACATCTTTGTCCTGAAAATATCAACATTGTAAGAAAATGTGTTTAGCTTTAAACAAGCTTCGTCCTTTGTTGCTTCTTTATGCAATTTTGCGCAGGTTCCTCACCTAAGACGTAGATATGTTCTACCTGCACTTGTTTCGTCTTAAATATTTCCTTACATTATTAATTGTAAATGGAAGTATCTCCCATATTGCTTTAAGCAAAGCCTAGTAATTTTCTGTTTTTTAAAGTTAGGCTCGATTCTTGTACGTAATTTCGATTACCAATTCAATTGTTTTCTTCGCATCTTTAGTTGATTTGCTCAAAATTTCTCCATTATGCAGGGAAAGTTTATATCAAAATTTCGGAAGTGCATCATTAGTAGGCCACCATGCTTTTCCAACGCCGATCTTTGGGACGATACATGACAGACGAAGAAAGCGGTGATATATTCGTCTAGATGTACGCGGAAAGCGTTTTGGCATTTGGAGGTGCGTTTGATAATTTCCTTGTAAGGACGGGACATGGAACTGCTCGATAAAGTAGGCGAGTGTGGGAAACTAGCATGCACATGATGCTAATTTCAACCTTTGATATTAAATTTATGCTGTTTGAAGAAGCCTGTCCATTGCGTGCTTTTTTGTAATGAGCGAATCTCACATGTGATAAATCTTCCTCGTGAAGCTACCGAATTGCCTTATTTATTTTCGTATGGTAATTGGGAGTGTTAAGTTTCATAGTTTTAGAAGAAGTAACGAGCATATTTTGACCAGTTTTTCAAAACGGTTGATTGTAGAGTTTTCGAAGACTGTAGACTTAGCGTGGCTGTTTTATTTTAAGAATATTATAAAATAACTAGTCACGTTTTTGCCCAATGTTTTTATTCATAAATTGTAAGAAATAATTTCTAACAAGGTGTTAATGTGCTAATGACGGTTAGGCGAAAATGGGAATTTGTTTTAGGTGTAAATTATATTTAATATCCTAATAATACCTAATTTAACTTACAAAAAGTATGACAACCAGCTCATATTAAGAAGCTAATAAAAACTGTAACAGCTGCTTTGGTGAAAATGCACTTTTTCAAGCTAATGAGGTTTTTCAGACGGAACTATTGAAAATTTTCATGGAATTTTTACTTTGCGAGTTTACTTTATTTTTTTTTCTCCAGAAGTTTCTTTTTTGTTCTGTTCTGATAACAGACATGAATTATTTTTCCAGTGCTCCTCCGGCACAACATCAAACATTTCTGAATAATGACTAGATAATTAAGAGCGTAACGATTTTTTAGGTTTCGAAGGTGTAATCTTCATTAATTACGCGAGGTAATTTTTTCGATTTAATGGCCTCGTCAGAAGTCCTAATTCTAGTTCTTAGATTCCCAAAAATTACAGATCGCCTCCGTTCTTATTATTCCAAATAACTAATTTCGTCTCATCTTGCTACCGAAGTAGGGCTCCATTATCGCGCCAGAAAATAATTATGACTTGGGGATACGCCTTACAGTTCCGTGCACTTTAATGAATTTTGAACACGCGCAATCTATTAACCTTCGGTTCTCTTGGGGTCACTTTCGCCCCCGGCGATCCAGTGATCAACCACATTTCGTGTTTTGTCATAATTTCCGGTCCTTCCCGCCGGACAGTAGCTTGTTTCAAGACGCAATTTGCTGCCGACAACGAATGGGAAATTTTGATATTTTAGATAATTATAGTTAATTAGATGATTAGGAAACAGCCGAAGTTCGACTTACGGAAAACTAGAAATATAAATGTGTACAGAGCTGAAATAGTGCAATGATTGATGAAAAGGAGTTCGAAATCTGTATAGCACCTACAGACACCAAGTGTGGTTATTAAAAAGCAAAATCTGCCATGATGTCACTAATTATTATTAAATTTTAATGCAACCGCCTGCTTGAAAGCAAAGGTATGTGCTCCCCATGGTTCAGCTATAGGCCCTATATAATTTTGACATTCTTCTTTCTTTGTATAAGTGATACACTCATTCTATTTCGTTTCGCTACTATAAAGCGTAGAACAATCTAGAACTTGTAGCAGTAACTAGGCTTACGTATACAAGAAGAAGAAATGCTAATATTTGCCTTAACTTGATGGATTTTAATTAATTTATTCTTTTACACATTATATTTAGGACAACGTAAAGAATTGAACTCGTAACTGGGCTATTTCAATGCCTAACTACGGAATTATAATGGAGATGAACTTCCATGGTTTCGAGCCCCGAAACAACTATAGCACGTGGGGGATGCATTTGTAATATATCCAGGTTTTTAACGTGAGGCATGTACATTTCTAAGAATTTTCACGTTTGGAATTAAAGAAATGAGGACACACTGCACTCTCTGCTCCTTATCAGTTATTGAGGGTTGGCAAAGGACAAAGAAGACAAGGAAGTTGCAGAGATATGAAAGATGAAAACTCGCATTCACACTTGCAGGAAATGAAAAATATGTGTAGGGTAAAGTGGCCACTGCAATTTTATAAAGGAAATGCAACTTGCCGAGGAAGATCGGTTAAAAGATTTTCGTCAGAGGCATCCCAACAACAGTTTTCATACACTTGAGGCCACCAGTGCAGCCTGTACTAGAACCCCGATTTATTTGGCGAGTTTTTAATGTTGACGAGACGGGTCTTATGACAGTGCAGTCAAAATCGAGCAAGATTTGAGTCATATTAGGAAGAACACAAGTGGGTAACCTCACATCTGCGGAAAGAGGAGTCTTGGAACGACGATTGGAAGGCATATTAGTAGTAGGGAATGTAGCAATTCTTACCATTCTCCACGAGCCTTGTTCTTCCATAATTTGGACCTAGGAATGGAATAGTCGCATCCTTTCGAATTATAACCAAAGACTGTTTTAATTAGTACAGTATAGAAAACAATGAAGAAGAAGACGTATAAAATGGAAAATAGGGGACAGCCATGTGAAGATGCCATCATTTTGCTTGCGCAATGTATGTATTCGCTCAGTTTTCCTTATGTTCTATCCAACCGTTATGCCGATTAATCCAAACTAGAAGCAATAATAAACCCGTTGATTTATAAACCTGTTCTGTAGTAGCATCTGATAGTTTATTGTCGAACATCAATTTTCTGAGAATGGCTATTCCACCGTTGGGAATTCACATTCGCAACGATAATTTGCTCAAAAGAAGCCCAATTGCCGCACTTTGAAGCCAGCATGGCGGAGACAAAGGAAATCTTAGTATCCGACTAATCAATTGACCGTTATTCAGCAACGTCATTCCGATCGGAACAATAAAAGCCGCGGCAAAGAAGAGACCATCAAGGTTGCAGATAGCATCTACCAAGTGGGCCCCTCGAAAGCATTCGACCAGGTACAAAAAGGCACGGTTTTGTAGTGATTTAATTATATAAAATGCTCGTTGACAATTTCGCGAAATATTGCTGCGCCGGGGATTATGATTTAACGGGTTTGCCTTGTTCGGCGCTGAATTTACATCTCGGACTCGGAAAAGTCCTGTTCTGCCAGCGGGAGTCCTTGGTCTTAGCGTTTTTAGTGTTAACGAATTCCTGCTTGACTAGGATTAATTTCATTATTTATCTGCGGCGGTTTTGTGCAATTTATAAAATTTGAAACAGTCTGGTGGACACGGAGATTAATACAACGGCCACGCGTTGGGCGATGCTTGGGTCATTTAGTTTTTAATTAGACGTGTAACCAGGATTGCCAATTCCAAATTTAGGAACGTCTTCAATCGGCTCCACAATTATTTATATTTCTTCAACGCTATTAAGTTTAACTGAGCATTAGTTGCAAATGTAAGACAAGTTCAACAATTATGAGAAATGTGATTTTTTATGAATGTGATTCCTCTGGGTTCGATCCCCGCGGCCATCTATTCTGATTCAAGTTTGTAGGTTTTATGCAGTCAACAGAGTATCATTTTCGAGGCAAGTGCCGGGGCATTTCTTCGCCACCGTTCCTGGTATTTCTTCCATTCTCTACCCTTCTCCTCTATCTCTTTAATTCCTGTTCCTGAAACGCAAGGTCTCGATAACAGCTCGTCTTCGGTTGGGGGAACTGGAATGTCTTTCACCTCCACTTTTAACTCCTGGGTCGCGACCGAAATTTGGTTTGCGATGATGGTAATCTGTCGATAAACGAAGAAAGCTTCATACAAATTTTAATACATTACGCCATTTTGTAAATTACCCTTCTTAAGGGCGCCTGCCGTCTCTATTGAAGGCTGACGATCATCATGATTTGATGATGATTATATTAGATATGTTCATATGAATCCGTGGTACAGTGGTTTCTCGTTCCCTTTTGCATCGTGACGACGTTGACCGTTTACATTATACAAAAATAAAGTTTCAAAATGATGAATTCTTATCAATAATTGAGACAGCTGTAGTTATTTTCAGACATTCAGCATTATAAGAATTTAAAAACTGAAACAGATAATACTCTGCTACATAATCAATTTCCCAAGATCATTTGAACCATCTCCAAGAAGAATTGAAGCGGAATTTTTAAATAAAAGTTTTATTAAAATTCCATTTGATGAACCTGTGATACCATTGAAAACAATATACCAGGATATGCAAAATAATGGAAAAATATTTTCTAGCGCCTAAAGTTGTTCACTATAGTTTCCCTAATTATTTTCAAATATTGTAACACTACGAGAGTATATGTGAGGGCTCACCAGCTAGACCCAGTAGAGACGGGTGCAGCTCGTTAAATGATGTAATTACCTAATAACATGAGCGCCAACAAGTTTTTCAATTACAATAAATATACGCAGATGGGTCAAGAACTTATAAACTGTGATTAATCGTAGCAGCAAATAACGCAATATCTGAAATACAGAAGGCAGCAGTAATCAGACTGAATGATAGACGCATATGCATATATATTAAACAACAGTACAGAAATAATATAAATTAGGATTGTGCGATAATTACTCGAAAGGGGCATCCCAATTTAAAGCTACCATAGAAGTTATTAGTACAATAGAAGTACACAAACCAATATATAACCTGTAAAATCAGCAATTACCTATTAAATATCGCTCATTTTACCGGGATTCTGGTACGAATATCGTTAACAACACAACTTATTAGATTGCAATACTTTACTGAGAGCCTTACGCTTATGCCGGAGGTGAGATGGCCCCAAACAGGTTCGAAGCTGCGGTTGCAGGATGTAAAACGAATGGTCCCAAAAAGGCTCAAAACTACTGCTGCAGGTAGTCGACGTCAGCAAACGAAGCCCTCCGGGGATGATGCCTAAAGTCGAATTAAGCTAGCATGGTTCAGAAAGATCGCAGAAGCCTCCGACGTTTGTAGTGGAATTCTGTAGCAACCGAAATCGTTTGTGATTTCTACCACTCATCCTGTATATTACAGGCGATCAACCAAACGACGAGAAATCCTGTGATCATAACCCGTCCTAGGACGCGAACATGTCCCAAAAAGTGCCCAATGCTGGT
>CALNHX010013094.1:0-20159 GCA_940337035.1 Agriotes lineatus
GTAGGTAGATAGTAAACTGATGTGTGTCTGTAACAGTGTCCTACATCGCAGGCTTAAAACAATAGCGGGAAAACTCATTTACTTAAAGTAATAGAATCGTCATGCTCCAGCATGCTCTAACAAAACGTGTTGCGCAATAGACTTCAATAGGTAACATTTTATCAGCTACTTTGTACTTGCTGCATATTAAAAAATCATAACACTCGCCGTATTATTTCACACGAAAGAGCAAACAATACGGAAGTCCCAGCAAAAGAATTGGCATTTTCGAAGCTTATCAAAAAATATCGTACAGAGCTAAACTAATCTATGTAATATTCTCTTCTATCACAATAATAAACTATGTACAGCGACTTCAGGTCTGTGGGGCAACGCCACTACCTATCTACATCCCTTTAACAACTGGTACATGCTTAACTTTGTTAAGAACACTACACTTAGAATTTCAATAATATGCACGAAGACATCGTAAAAGTAGACAACATTCAATTAATAATTAACTTCAAGTACCTAAATGCTACTTGCATAAATAGGTATACATACATCGTTAAACAAGTGGCAATCACAGATAAAATATGTACTCTTAGAATTACAAAAAGTGTGACGAAACATTTACGCAGAATTGAAACTGGATGTAATTTTGATATTAAGAAATGTGCGTGATTTGTGAACATAGAGACATCTCTGACAATCTAAGATGAAAGTTAATGACACGAACAATAATTCGATTTTGATTACTTTACAAATACTGCACTCACTCTAACATACCACTAGAGCAAGATGTTTTTTAAAGGTTATTTGCACACGAGGTGTTGGGAAAATATTCGTTAAAGAAACTAACGTTTCAAACAGAAGTTTTGTTCATAAAAATTTCCAGTAACCTTGCTCTACTGATGTGCCAGTAACAAAGCATCGAGTATTACTAAATTCACAGGTGATCAGGTGAAATTAACAAAAACCTTAGTAATACTCGGAAATTTTTATCACGAAATTGGAAACTTGTTCATAACTACTTCTGGAATGGCACCACTTAAATTACATTTAGTATCACTAAATTATTAAGAAAACATGAGGATATCGAGTTGTTTATAATACCACATGGTGCATGGTGACACAACCATTATTACATCTTACAAAAACTAATGTTTCAAAAATAGATATTTAGTTTATTTTATATGCACTTTACATTTATACCACATGGATAATTTTGAAAAACACATCGACTAAGGCTAGGGACATATTGGAACAACAAACAAAGAGCAAAGCCTAAACAAAGCAACCAAGAGTGACGGAAATAATTGTCTCAATTAACTTGATTTCCTATTTTGCTCAATTCCCTGTTACGGTTTTTGCTCGCTGTTTCAGTATATACGTAGCTTTGCAATGATTCCGAATATCCGGATGCAATATATATAACAACTAAGGTAGTAATTTACCGATTAAAATTAAGGATTTTGCTCTTCACCAAATTAACCATATAAGAAAGTTAAGTTTGAACTAATTAGAACGTAACCTAACCTACAGCTTTTACACGCTAATCTCAAATAACTATGTTGCCATCGCGTTTGCGTTATTTGAATTAGTCGAATGTTCCTGGTTAAGTCTCTGTTTGAACAATAGCGTCTCCTCGAAGATTAGCCTCTTCAGAGTCTCCTTTGGAAGATCATCCAACTCGCAATCAAATCGGAATGGTTTTTCCGCAATGGGCTACAAAATTCACAATTATAAAAATCCAATAATATAAGCAACAAAAGTACCTCATCAGCAGGATCATAATACTGCTCCAAATATGGATGAGCAAGTGCTTCCTCAACACCGATCCTCTTATGGGGATTGAATGTCAGCATCTTATCCAGAAGATCTAGTGCTTTGCTATCAGCATTGGGGAACAGCTTCACCCATGGAACTTTTGGTTTGAAGGGCAAGGACTGAAGGTAGCTTCTAGCCTGAAAGCAAATAAAGCGTTAAACAAATATTTTTGTAGAATAAAAACACTGAAGGCATTAATGATATTCTTATAATTTCTATTATTTATACAGAGTATTCTAGCAGGAAGTTACCACACCTTACCAAGGTGATCTTAAGATTAGGTATTTTAAGTTGAAAAGTTTCTAACAACATGGACTTGGAAACATTTTCTTCAGAAAATACTGGCTCTTGACGGTAATAATAATAATCAACTTATAGGAATATCATTATCAAACTTTCAATGTTCCCAGGTCTACTGTTTTGACAGTTTTTACTCCTCATCTCCTCTTCTCCAAATAAAACATACTGTTTTGAGATGTTCAAGACAAATTCAGAAATTCTTACTCAATGTACCTATAGTGGCACAAAGCACACAAAGAATGAGGAAAATATGTGAACTAAATCTAAAATTGAAGTAAGGGGAACTAAAGAACCAATAAAAAGCAGATTTTCAAATGCTCTTGTTAATTAGTTTCATTTATCTTACTTAATCATTTCTGTTATTGTTAGTACTGCTCTTCTTCGTTAGTTATTTCTGAAATTGTTTACCCATTCGTCGTTTAATTTCGAGCAGGCTGGTTTTATAACCTCAAATTGTAAGTATTACCTTAAGTTCCAGATATTAGCATAGGTTAATAATATTTTGTTAGTATAGGTATTAAGGATGTCGGCGGGTACCCGGGTACCCGGGTCGACCCGGGTAATAGTGAACCCGGGTATATTTTCAGGACCCGGGTACCCGACTAGTAAATTATGTAATTTATAGAAAGTCGGTCCTTTTCGGAGAAGATGATAAAAACTTAAAAACAATAGGAATAAGCTCTAGAAAAACATAACCATGGGGTAATAACCAGAATCACCCCATCCCCTACCACATGTTTCTTGTTTCATATAATAAATTCGCTTCACGGAAATATTCAACCAGGCAATGGTACCAGTACGCGTCAGTATGGGCTGAGTAACATAAACATCCTCTGTGTAATTTTGATGCTGCTACGAATTTCGAATAAAAAGTCACGTACTTGAATTTGATAGCACTTGGATGTGTGATAATATTTACAAATAACAAACGACTTGCAGTTTGAATTAGGGAGTAGGTACTATTTCAATTTAGTTCAATATACAACTAGCGGCGTAAAGAAATGGTAGCTAGTACCTCAGATATTCCGATGTACGCTAACATTTTTGCAGAGCCGGATTAAGAGGGGGGCTAAGGGGGCTGCAGCCCCGGGCCACCGAATTTCGGGGGCCTCGAAAAGATTTGAAGGTTATAATCTAGTGCGGTTTCTAATCATTTAGATCAGGCGCGGATGGGCATTAAAATATCAACCGGGCATCAAGAGAGGTCTGCCCCCCCCCGCCCCCCAATCGAAAATAATGAAAAATGGAAAGTTGAAATTTCTTTATTAAATGATATAAAAAAACAAATCGTTTGATATAAAAATATTTATGAAATAACACAACACAAATTTTCAAAATTATTTTGGGGATAAATAACAAATTTTTAAAATAACAATATTTTTGGAGTAGGTAAGATAAAATTAAAATAATGTTTTCTCTCAAAAATTCTTAAAATAACAATTGATTTTTAAGTAGCTTCGGCGGTTTACTACGCGATCGATGATGTTGTCTTGATCGATGTTTTCTAAAACGTCTTTCTTGATACTCATAAGCGAGAAGCTTGAAAGCTTGGTTGGCGAAAATGCAGTAGTTTGATCTTGATTATGAACTTCGATACTTTTGGTAGTTTCTTGAACATCAAGGGGTGTAGAATCCTTCTTGTTCATAAATTGTTCTAACTTTTTACAACTTCCAGCGCCTTTTTCCAAATCCAGCTTGCGCTTCAGCCTCACACGTTCGGCGCCGCCCTTTTTTTTTATTCCTTGTTTATTCGTGAATACAGAATACTAACAGCATTCAACTTTTCTATAAAACGAAAAAAAATTCGTTCAGTCAAATACACGAGTTTCCAATTTGTCAAAAGATAGGTAAATACTTACGGTTTATTCGAGATAGAACTTTCCAAATCACACAAAACAAATGGGGCAAGAATAATAAATCATCAAAAATTACCAAACCGGCGCTGTTAACTATATACAGAATTCAGATCACACGCACGAATAACAGTAGTTAGGCTAACAGTGATAAAACCGGATAAACCCGTATTTCCAGTTCAGTATCAGTAGCCGACTGGGCTGGTGCAAGATTAGAAGACAGTATTCCTGGAAATATAAGCGCGTCCCAGCTTTACATGCGCCTTCTCCGACTGCTCGTATATCGTATCATGATTCGTTATACGTTGATTAATTCAATTTATTTATTTTATATTTCTTTTTTATCGGATGTGACCGGCGCGGCGCCAAAAGCGTCGAAAACGTCCGCGGCGCCCCGGGAAAATGCCCGGTTTGCCTTATGGCCCATCCGCGCCTGATTTAGATCCCTTAGTACCCGTTGCATAAATGGGAATGGGGCCTCTAAACAAATTTAGCCCTGGGCCTCACATATCCTTAATCCTGCTCTGCATTTTTGTTATATATTTCGGGTACCCGAGGGTACCCGGGTACTGTTTTCGGGTACCCGGGTTTGATTTTAGACCGGGTACGACATCCCTAATAGGTATATATTTATGCAATACTAAATTCCTTTTTAAATAGGATGAGAATGAGCTGTAAAGGAAGCAAAGCTGTGCAGTACTACTTGAGTAAAAGTACTCAATCACTGTACGCTTGAGTACCTACTTTTCATGTATTTGGTACTCAGCCCATTAGTAAATTTTTAAAAATGTACTTGTATTTGATGCATTTCAGACCACAAAAATGTACTCAAATACATTTATGTGTACTCGACTACATATTCGAGTACTTGAACACATTTTCGACTACTCGCATACATACAGGTAAACATGAGTTCGTAATCTTGTCTTCCCGTTCTTCCAATAAGTATTCCCCCGTTTTGTCATAGGTGATGGCAAAGGTGGCGATCTGGTTAATAATTACAAAAATCGATGTTTTTTTATCCCCTGAGGGCTCCTCAGCTATCTCGATTCAGTTTTTATCATCATTATTGTTTCCGTTCCTTTCGACGAACATTGAGTTGATGTAAGGTTGACTCTGGTTTTGGTTCTAGTCCATTTCTTCACCTCTTCTTGTTTCTTTCTTCCTGTAATCCCCCCTATTAACATTTTGACGGTTCTGGTTCCAATTGTTGTTGTAGCTTCTTCTATGGTCATAATTCCTATTAAAATTGTTGTTTGCATAGTTTCTATTCTCTTGTCGGTTATAACTGATGTTAAAATTACTCCTATTCTGCCTAAAGTTGTTTCCAATATTTCGTCCAATTTTCTTTTACTAAAATTTTGATATAATGTTTTTACTTAGGAACTAAACTGTCTTTACTCTGTTTTTAATCACTTCAGCTTTAAATGCACTGTTTCACATGTTTATAATTAGCACTGCACAATTGTCTGTGTCCTATAATAGGTTGCCTTATCTTGCTCTTTGCTTCCTTACTGCTTTGCACCGTTTCTTTACCCATCAGTTGTCTTGCCGTTTGCTGGCTTCATAAATTTTTACCCATAACGCTCATATAATTTTTGTAACTCCACAAGCCATCCCTGTATCCTTTTAAATTCACATTATTATACTGAGGTTACCAAATCAAATCTGCCAGCTACATAAATTAAGGTACACTTGCCATTCTGAACATGAATTATTAATAAAACGTTAAACGTAACCCTTTTGATTCTGCCTTATCTAATGCTAACCTTTCTCAATCAAATTATAGTTACTGCTAATCATATCACGCGCATTTATTAGTGTAAAAAAGCTGATTTTATATTGCAATAAACAAAATATTAATTTTGTGTTCATTTTGAATTATTCTTTAATTTTCGTGTTAGTTAGGCAACCAGAATTGCTGTGGGCATTAAACCATTGCAACATATGCGTGTACTCGAATACATTTTCAGGTACTTGAACACATTTTTGTATACTCGAACACACTCTCATGTACTCCAGTACATTGCACTACCAGGTACTTTCCGATAGTAGTAACAGATGGCGCCACTACTTTACCACATCATGATTGGCAGCAGAGCCAGTAACTGGCTCTGATTGGTCGAACTTTGTTCTGCCATCTAGACATGTGGCCGACAGGTGTTCAACCATCGGCTATCGTCAGTCGCTAGTAAAAGCTTAACCAATAAAATATAGTCTGGAAATATTCATTCACTCAGTGGACGAAATGCGATATGATGAAAATGCGATAAAAGGTTGGCCAAGTTATTGTGCAAAAATGTTTCAGCAAACACCATTACAACCTACGCCAGATGAGGCGCTATTAATTCCACAAAGCGGTGCGCCATTTCACAATAATTGTGTGGGATCGCCCAGCGAACAGGCGCATTATAATGCTTGGAAGAATGCTGAGCATGAACGAAACTGTAGCTAGCAAACTTCATGCAATGCAGCAGCAATTCGAAAGCATGCAAAAAATGCATGCAGAGTTAGAAACCAAATACAAGGGGCTAGAAAAAAGTTTGGTGCAAAGTGCACCAGCCCAAATAGATGACGATAAACCGGTCCAGTACTTCACTGACGAGGAAGAGTTAGCCATGGAGGTAGAATGGATAAGGGTAAAAAACAGGAAAACAAGAAAAATGGATACGTCACTTAGCCCACCACAAATTACCACAAAGGACCTGGAAAAGGAAAAAGAAAAGCTTCAAGCTAAAAAAGTGCCCGAGCTTCCGCCAACAGTTGTGGATGGCGTAGATAATTTTAAACAGCCCCATGCAGCAATCGATAAAATGATGAAGAATTATCAAATTAAATTTATAAACAAGACGAAGAAGGTTATAAAGCACTAATGAAACTGTTGAGCGAAAATTACTTCTCATGGCATTCGTTTGAAAACAAGCAAAATAGACATATTAGGGTGATGGCTAATAATTTACATCATACTTGCGACACCGAGCAAATAGTCCAGACTCTACGGAAAAGAGGATATAAACTGATTGAAGCAGTACCCAAATTAAAATATATATGTTTGTAATTGTCTTCAGACATGATGAAGATATCAATAAAATATTTGGGATAACAGACATCATGGGCATAAGAGTTGAAATTCAGCCAATTCGAAAATCCAGATTAGTACCATAGTGTAAGCAGTGCCAAGCTTATGGGCATACCCAAAGGTACTGCGCTAAGGAACCCGGATGCAAATCCAAAATGTGTTCATTGTACAAAAGAACACGAAATTAAGAATAGGCAGTTTAAGAAACCTAATCTACCTAAACAACCTCAAAGACCCACTCAATGTGTAATAGGATCAACACAACAATGAAATGGATCTAAGACTAAGACCTACAGTCAAGCAGAAACCAAACAAGCTCATCCATTGACAAGATGCTTCAGCAAATATTAGAGAAGTTAAATAATATGGATGAACGTATTTCCAAATTAGAATATCGTGCACAAGGAGCGATCCCTAATACTAAAAATGGCTAACCAGTTAAGAATACTAGAATGGAACTCCAATAAATTGCTACAACATCAGCAAGAGCTACAAGCACTTCTTGACCTAGAAAAAATTGATGTCTGTCTTATATCTGAGACCCATTTCACGAGAGAGTCATACATCAAATGGATTTAAAATCTATCATACGATCCACCCGGACAATGCAGCAAAAGGAGGAAGTGCAATCATCATAAAAGAATCCATCTTACATCATCAAGAAACGGATTACCAAACAGTGGAAATACAGGCCATATCGGTTAACATTAAAACAAAATCATACGGAGTGATAATCACAGCATTATATTGCCCACCGAGACATGCTATAAAGAAAGAACAATACGCAGATTTCCTCAATAGCCAAGGAAATAGATTCATCATTGGAGGTGACTTTAACGCAAAGCACGTACACTGGGGATCTAGGCTACTGGCAACTGGTAAGCCAACGTATTGGCCTACTGATCCGCATAAAATTCCTGATCTCAAAGACTTCTTTATAATCAGGAATATCTCATCAAATTATGTCCATATTGAAGAAGCACGGGACATGAAAGATCACTCTCTGATACTTCTTACGACTAAAATGCAGTATCGTAGACCACTTCTGCCTCATGCGCAGTAGCTATAATTTTAGGTTAGCTGCAGTTTAAGATTTGTGTGTACTTAGTACCCGCCTATATTACTAGCTTCAGGAATGGTAGTTCAAATTGCTGTTGCTGCTGTTACAAAGAGAACTGCGCGAACAATTTCAAGGTGTTTTAGAGTGGTCCACAATACTGCATTTTTCCACTTCTTACACTGAGTGACAGTGTAATCCAAAAAGAAAATCCACCTAGCTTAACTAACAAGATGACAGATTGGCAAAGCTTCAAAATAAAACTTGAAGAACTCATTGAGCTTTCAGTTCCACTAAGAACAGAAGAGCAACTAGATGACGAAGTTGATCTGTTTGTTGAGAACATCCAACGAGCAGCATGGGACAACACACGTGAGCACATCCGTAGCACAAAAGGTAATAACTATCCAAAAGAGATTAAGAACCTTATTTCAGAAAAGAGAAAGCTGAGACGGAAATGGCAGCAGACCAGAGCATCAAGTGATAAAACAATTTTGAACAACGTTACACAGCAATTAAAGCGCAAAATTCAGCGAGTCGATTGGAGACTACCTGAGTGAATTAACTAATGACAGTAAAACAGATTACTCACTTTGGAGAGCCACCAAGCGACTAAAAAGACTAGTACTACATAATCCACCAATCCGAAATAGAGACGGAAGCTGGGCCCGCAACAATACCCAAAAAGTGCATAGGTTTGTAGAACATCTAGAGAGCATTTTCCAGCCAAATGATGGAGAAGACCCTCAAGACTGGAGTGAACCAAGGCAACAAGATGCCGTCATTAGAACTTCTTCGCCAAAAGAAGTATCAGATGAAATTAAAAGAAACCTCAACCCAAAAAAGGCCCCTGGCTTTGACCTAATCACTGATGAAGTTCTAAAACAACTCCCAAGAAAAGCCATAGTAAAACTTTCCAATCTCATTTATTATGCATCCTTCAGACTCTAGTATGTTCCTAGGATGTGGAAAGTCACAGGGGTCATCATGGTTCCTAAACCGGGGAAACCTACTCAAGAAGTAGCATCATATAGGCCTATATCATTGCTGCCAGTGATTTCGAAATTATATGAAAAAATACTGCTTAAGAGACTAAAACCCATAGTAGAAGAAAAGAATCTGATTCCTTGTCACCAGTTTGAATTCAAGCCACTCAACCATCGATCAAGTTCATAGAATCACAAACGTTATAGAAAAATCTTTAGAAGAAAGAAAAGTCTGTTCCACCGTCTTCCTCGATGTTGCTCAGGCTTTCGACAAAGTGTGGCATGAAGACTTGTTTCACAAATTGAATCTGTTTCTGCCACAACAATATTCACAACTTTTACAACCTTATCTAACAGAAAGATATTTCAGAATTAAACAAGAAGATGCCTATTCTGAACTAAAGGAAATCAAAGCAGGAGTACCACAAGGTAGCATGCTAGGTCCGGTACTCTACCTATTATACTGTAAGAGTTTTTTCAGGCGGAACGGAAAATTGTGCATCTCAATGAATTAAAAATGAGTTTTTTAAAATGGAACACATGAACGTACATGCAGGGTTGCTGCTATGGAGATGTGTATGGTTGCCCCGAAAATGGGTTGTCATTAAAAACTGTCATTCGCTTAAAGGTAGAAAATTGCAATTAGATATCTATTAATAAAAAATGTATTCGACGCAAGAAAAAGTTCTGCTTTATGACACCTACCGTAGCAGATCTAGTTTAACGCAAGTATCTGCTGCATTTGCTGCGGAATTTCCGGATCGTCCGGTACCAAGCATTTCCACTATCTCAAGGATGGTAAGCAAATTTAGAAATACTGGATGTTTAAGGACTGCCCATGAGCAACGTGTCAGAGCACCACACAAAGTGGACGAAAATAAAGGTATTAATATTTTGGCTTCAGTTGAAAATAATTCTCGACTTTCCACTCGCAAGCTAGCAGCTGAACATAAAGTAAGTCAATCATCTGTTGTTAAAGTACTAAGGAAGGCAAAATACAAATGCTACAAACTTCAAAACCATCAGGAGCGTTTAAACAACAATCCAGAACAAAGGATGCAATTTTGTGAACTTTTGTTGGACAAAATAAATAACGATGAAGACTTTTTAAATAAAATTTGTTTTACGGATGAGGCTACATTCACCTGTAATGGTGAGGTAAATTCACAGATTTGTAGGTACTGGGCAAGAGAGAACCATCATTTATTTAACGCAACAAGAACTCAATATCCAATGAAAGTTAACACTTGGGCAGGTATAATTGGAAATCGCATTATCGGTCCTTTTTTACTTCCTTTTACTATAAAGGAAGTATTGGATTCACCCCAAAAATTCGAAATTGAGTTTTCAACGGATCTTCACGTTTTAGAGTCCCCTGATCCCAAAAAAACATATTTTTTTTCATTGGTCTGTCTGTCTGTGTGTGTGTCTGTGTGTCTGTGAACAGAATATCTCAAAAACGAAAAGAGGTATGACGTTGAAACTTCATATATAAGTTTTGTGTACTATCTAGATGAGACAGAAAGCTTTTGAAGAAAATCGCATAACCGGAAGTAGGTGTTTACTCTTGTGATTTTTCAGTTTTTTTCGATTTTTTCAAAAACGGCTCTAACGATTTTTTTTAAATTTTACATTTTTATTAAATTTTTAATGTGTATTGATGTGAGATAGGTGATTTTCCAGTTGAATACTTCTAAAGTGGGTTTCTTTTGTTTTTTTTCTATTTTTTTATTAACTCCTATTTTAAATAAAACACCCGGTATATTATTACATTTTTGAATTCACCTTAAAATTCTAGAGAAAATTTGTCTCTTCAACTAACGCTCTATTTTGTACCGTTTTTGTAGAATTTGTAATTTTTGAAAATTTTTGACAAATTTTTAAAAATTAAAAATGAAATTTTTGACTAATTATAAGATCACTGTAAAAGGAAGTTGTGTGAGTGTATCACACCAGATTTTTTTGTAGATGGAAACTTAACAGGCACTACCTATTTAGAACTATTATGGGAAAGAGTCATACCAGCAATTACAGAGTTGAACTTAGGGCAAATTACCCTACAACATGATGGCGCCCCAGGGCATTATTCCCATGAAGTAACAGAATATCTGACTACTACTTTTGGACGCCATTGGATAGGTCGTGGAAGACCAGTAAGGTGGCCGGCATGGTCACCTGATTTGACGCCACTTGACTATTTTTACTGGGGCTACCTTAAGTCAAAAGTGTATAATGCTGTAGAAATTTTGAACTTGGACGAACTTAGAAATAGAATCAGTACAGCTTCACAAGAAATCGCCCCACATCAAATTAGAAATACAGTAAACAATTTTTATGACCGTTTAGGCTACTGTTCTGCCGTTAACGGTCGAATTTTAGAAAATTTAATATAATTTACGCACTTAAATAATTGCTGTAGTTGTTTATTTAGTAGTTGTATTTAATTGCAAATTAAAGAACTTAATGTACATACAAAGAATTTTCCTTTAATAATAATAATAACTAGGTAATAAAATAAGCATGTCATTAGCATTAGACAATAATTTACTTGAACATTTCCATAACAACATTAACAACAGCCCTGCGCATGCTTTCCCTGTGTTCCATTTTAAAAAACTGGACATCATTGCACCGACATGCAAGTGTGTGTTCCAAGTTAAAAAATTCTTACTGTATACCAGTGATATTCCAAGCCTTGAATACGAAACAATAGCAACATTTGCTGATGATATCGCTGTTATTGCCGTCGGAAAAGATCATGCAGAGGCTGCTGAGAAATTACAAACCTCCATTGATAGAATTAACACCTGGACTAAAACTTGGCGTATCAAGTTAAATGAAAAGATGTCTGTACATATAGACTTTACTAACAAATGGAAGCAACATCTTCCCATCAGAATCAACGAGACCCAGATTTCTTATGCTAATTCAGCTAAGTACTTGGGAATGACCTTAGACGCTAGACTTCACTGAAGAAATCATCTCAAAAAGAAACGCGAAGAGCTTGGTATCAAACTGAAAAAAATGTACTGGCTACTTGGAAAAAACTCCAAATTGTCAGCATATAACAAACTACTTTTATATAAGCAAATATTGAAACTTGTTTGGACCTATGGCATTCAACTCTGGGGTTGTGCCAGTAAGAGCAACATCCAAGTGATTCAACGCTTTCAGAACAAAGCCCTAAAGAACATTGTTGATGCACCATGGTACTGCCGAAACAGAGACATCCATAGAGATCCAATGGATATTGATAGGCTGCTTCACCATGTGAACGTTGAGGCTATCCAGCTCCTGGACAACACAAACCTAGTAAAAAAACTCAAGAGGACGAAGTCTTATGAGTAGAGCTGATAATTATATGCACTCAAATGTACAAAAATATGCGCATATATATACATACATTTTGTTGAGTATATGCACCCAAAGTTACAATATATGCAAATAATATGCTCTAATTTTTTTTTAAAATAAGTGGAAGTATTGTAAATAATGTAAATTTTTTAATTGTTTTGTATGAGTATATTCATTTCTCTGATTTTTATTCAAAGATTCATAAAGCCAACATAAAAATGAGATTTCCCCTAACCCCGCCAAACTATTATTCACCCAACACTCGACATTCGATTCTTGAAATATATTCTATGTTGGCTGATTTCTTATACGTTGCTACTATGGGAAAAGTGGGGGTTGCTGGCAGATTATGTTTATATAGCCAAGTATTTTAACAGGGACTTCCCTTTTTCTCTGCTTATTTCGATAAGTGCACTGCACTCTAGCGGCAGAAAGTGAAAGTATGTATCTCAATTCCACACAAAAATTTTATTAATAAATTTAATGAAATAGTAAATTTTACAAAAAAAAAGTTCATACATTACAAATTATTGCTAAATATAACCAAATATGCAAAATACAGAAAGTATGCTCAAAAACGTATAAATATGCAAAATATGCAAAATGAAACTTGGCTGAATCGATTTGTTTTCACGTAATTAGTATACATATGCAAAAAGTATCGCCGGCATATCAATTATACAAAATATGCATTTGCCATATAATATCAGCTTTACTTATGAGTTAATGAAATAGTGATAGTGCAAAGCAAAGTATCGTGCGGTTCGTGCTACATGTTATGATTTTTGAGGCTTTCACGGCCATTGTCATTAAGTAACAAACGACTTCCGGGATTGGACCGTGTTATGATTGAGATCGAAGAACTCAACGTTTCGCCCACTTTCGTCAGGGGCTTCATCAGGAGGAAAAAAGGCAAAAGAGCACGGTAACTCAACGTGTGAACCACGTCAGAGGTGAAACTCGACTGACTATCGGAAGAAGAAAGACGAGAATTTATAGGCAAGCGCCGTCGCGATTCAGCAAATGCCGTCGTGGTTCAGTGGCTTCATGGAAGCTTTTGAAACCGTAGCTCTGGAATCTTCAGAATTGAAACCTAAGGTTTGGTTCCGATACGTTGACGATACCTTTATTATTTGGCCACATGGTAAAGACACGTTACCCGTCTTCTTAAATCATCTCAATAGTCAACATCCAGACATTAACTTTACCATGGAGATAGAAAGTAACGGTTCCCTTCCTTTCTTAGATGTACAGGTCTCTCGCCAACCCAGTGGCAAACTTGGTCATTCTGTATATCGCAAACCCACTCACACTGATCGCTATCTACATGCCGATTCCCATCATCATCCTACACAAAAACTTTCTGTTATCAATTCGCTTGTACACCGGGCTGTTTCCATATCCCAACCTGATAATATCCACGCTGAATTAAATCACATTCGGAAAGCTCTTAGGAATAACGGTTACCGTGCTAGGGATATACAGTTTGCCATCAATCGCCATCTTCGTCCACGGACACCCAAACCTCCAAAACCCGATCCTCCTGCAGCAATAATAGTCTTTCTTCCCTATATCCACCAAGTCACCGACCGCATAGGAAAGTTTCTTCGAAAACAAAACATTAAAACAGTATTCAAACCCCCGAGCAAAATCTCACAGGTTCTTCCTTCATCTAAAGATAAATTAAACACTATGTCATCTAAAGGCGTTTATAGAGTCCCTTGCTCTTGTAATGCTGTATACATTGGTGAAACAGGTCGTTCAGTGAAAACTCGCATCTCTGAGCACCAGCGCTACCTCAAGTCAGGTCGCGTTTCATCATCGGCCATCGCCGAACACCAACGCGATACTGGTCATAAGATCCTTTTTGATGAAACTTCTTCATCTGCAAATCCCCATTCTTCTTTAGCAGAAAGATTCGCGAAGCCATTGAGATTTGCAAACACCGTCATAATCTCAATCGGGACGAAGGCTTTCCCCTTCCTTCTATGTGGAAAGTGCTAATTCCTAAGCCCCGCCCTCCGCCACTGAACCGCGACGGCATTTGCTGAATCGCGACGGCGCTTGCCTATAAATTCTCGTCTTTCTTCTTCCGATAGTCAGTCGAGTTTCGCCTCTGAAGTGGTTCACACGTTGAGTTACCGTGCTCTTTTGCCTTTTTTCCTCCTGATGAAGCCCCTTACGAAAGTGGGCGAAACGTTGAGTTCTTCGATCTCAATCATGACACAGTCCAATCCCGGAAGTCGTTTGTTACTTTATGATTAGTGTAGTTACGTAACAAGAACACAAGGCAAAACTAGTGAGTAAGACCTTAGTTTAAGAATCTTCAAACATAATCAATTAAGTTAGAATAAAATTACTCATTGATCTACATAAGTGATCAAATGGTAATAACATTAAGAGACCTTGTAAGGGATATCTTAAATAATAAAAAAACAGATTTTTTTAATAAAGATTGAAAGATATTTTTTTTACTCCTGTAACTCAAATGGCATATAACATACTAACATACTGTTACTAAGAGACATTTTAATCACGCCATCATAACGTGTGATTAAAGAGCCTCTAATCACGGGTAGAAGAAGTTGGCAACAACGTTTTAGTCACGGGCTGAAGTTAGGTTCAGACAGTTGTTTTATTAGGTACAGCCAAAACTGAAATCAAGTTAGTTTTCAATAATCAACTTTGACGTTTGTCAAGCATAATTTAACCTAACATAATATTCAAAATCTTTAGTGCAAGGCTGACAACCTTGCGCTACCTTTATGTCAGTGAAACGTCCAACGGACGCCCTATTATCCTTTGAGGACCGAATAGGAACGAAGAAGAAGAATATTCAAAATTTTAATGAAATAATTCGATGTTATATTGTATAAATTTGTGATCGTAGAAAAAGTATATTATTAACATATTATATAAACTAGTCTAGACACTTGTTAATTAAACACTCGCTACGCTCCACTTGTGCCTAAAAAAACTCGTAACTAAAGTAACGTTTATAAAACTTGTTATATAATATACTACTTATTATTTTTCAGTCATTTTGACACAATTACAAAATTTGGGGAATTAGGTTGTCAACCCAGGCCCCATTTCTATTGGTCTAATTCTTACGAATTCCAATACGCTGCATAAGCCAGAGTGATATTATTTGGGGCCATAGGTTCAGTAATAGAAGGGAAGGATTTTTAAGAATTCGGCCATTAGAAATGGAGTCCCACACGACTACCTGAACCCTCAAATTTTATAACAGTGTTGAAACAACTGAAAAACAATAATAAGTTCTAATGAAAACATAATTTTCGATTATTAATAATCAAACAATTGTTGAAAACAGAAGAATGTTTTGTCTTGCGTTTCACTAGGTCAGAACAGAGTTACCGTGCTCTTCTATCCCTTCCCTTCTTTAATGACTGGACTAATAGGACTTTAAGACATTTTTGGTACAACCGTGCTGAAAAGTTTATTTTTGCTGCCCTTACTATTTTGTGACCGCAGTTATTAGTAACGACAGCAAAAACGAATTTCGTGGCCACAAAAATTTATGTATTTTTGATTATAATATGCAAATAAAATGTTGTGTATGCCATATTCGCAAAATTTTTGGCTTCCTCAGAATAATTTGGTGGACTCGACTTCGTCTCGCCGCCAAACAGTCATTTTGCGGCCTAGGTATGCAAATAACTACTGTGTTTAATTTTTATCATTGTCCCTAGCTATTTCATTCTTCTTCGGTACTTGATTACATTTTATATAAAGTATTTGTACTGAGTACTCGAGTACTTTTTGCGTGTACTTGTAACAGCTCTGAAAGGAAGTAAACTTGTACATCAGAAGCTTCTTCTTCCTCTTATTATAAGCCAATGGCCTGTTTTAACCACATTCAAAAGCAAAAAATATAATTGCAAATTTTATTAAGTTTATTGATGAACAGAAGGATTCTAGAATGTGGATATTTCCGGTAGAACAAGTTACAGAATTAGCAACCGCAGCAACTGGGAAATCTCTCTCAACACCTTCAGGTACAAGAGGATCCAACTGTGTATGTATGTATGCATTATGTTGCTATTATGTTTTTTAGTTTCTATGTCAATCATCTTCTGCTTTTCTTTTGAAATTTATTTTGTTGAGCGGTCATGTTCGTCCTTTTCTATAAGTTTCCCGCTGCTTCTTTCTACTCCTACTTGTTGTTCAGTAGACAACAAATTTTAATCCATTTACTACACCCATGTTCTATATTTTATGAGATTTGCTTGTTAGTATGAAGTCAATTTTGTTTTTGTTTTGCCATTTATGTTTCTTTAAAGTTGTGTTTGTTTCCTTTAGTCTGTGCCTCAATTTAAGTTCTAGCAATTTTATTTTACCATTATTGTTTTGCCTGCGTTCATGTGTGCCTCTTGTTTGTTGTATTTCTAGTTTGAATTCTCCGATTCTTCCATTAGAATCGCCCATTACTAATATATTGCTTCTTCCTCATTTGTATTCCATTCATCGGTTGGCACTACAATCAGTTCTCTCAGTTCTCGCTACGAGTTGGTATTGTTTTCCGGTTATTGATAGCAAGCATGAGTCGTGCATCCCTTTATATTTTAACCTTCCAGTGGGCTCCTAGTTTTCCAATTGATCATTTGCTATCGAATTCCTTATATCCTTATTAAATATTTTCCTGACTGTTCCTGTTTCCTCCATTCATTGTACCTGCCTAGCTTGCGAACAAAATCCATTTTAAACAATATCTTTTATATTCCCTCGTATATTATTGGATGTAGCCTCGTCATAAGAAGAGTAATAAAATATATTCCGTTCGCATCTATTTGGCATGAAGATTGTCCTTGGATTTTTGCTGTTAAGTCGCCCATGAACAGAACCGTAATTTTTATTTTGTTGTATAACCTGCATAACCTCCAACAAATTTACTGTCACTTGACAGAACATAATATTGTTGCCAGATGAACTGCTTAATTTGATAGTACATGTGGAGAAATGTTTAAAATCTGAAATATTGCAAGACCTTCCACATCTGAAACTGAATACATACATAAAAATTACTAAGTTCCGTTTTCTATTCTGCTTCAATATGACAACTTTGCATTGCAACGTGTTTTGTCATGTTTTCTAACCTAAAAGCATTTGGTAACCATAACCTCAAATGTAAACCTCGTTTAAACACAACAAAGCAATTTTACGCAGCTCATTTGGGGAAACTGTCATGGCCAACCTTCATACCAAAAAGATGTGAACAGAGTATAGTAATTTCTTGGGTCAAAATGTCTAGAAATATTAACTGTAAAATTCATGAAGTAAAATTATGCAAAATACTTACACAATTTTTTTAATGAAAATCGTACGACACTCGTTAATGACCAATAGAAAAATTAGTTCACGAGCCGTAACGCAGGCAACAACAAAATTTCTTGGAAATTTTTTGTAGGTAGACATTACTTCTTTTTAGGGTTTGTGTCGTTACGATTTTCTTACCGAATCTGCATTCGAGCATTAATTCATATCCGGAAATTATTTATCGTGCATTCCAACAACGTCCTAATTTGTCCTCGCGTCCCGCTTGGGCAAATTAATACGACGTTGTTGGAACGCACTCAAAAAAATTTCCGGAAAGAATTAATGCTCTTGTGAGATTATATGTGAAAATTTTCTAAGTTCACTTGCTCACCTAAGAGACAGTATTAGAAATTATTTGAATGTCTTAAATAAATCCTTGCACCAGTTAAAAATGTATGTTATGTTTATAAGCATGTTTGTGGGTTCAAAAATAAACTAAAATTGTTGAAGTCAAATTTACAGGATAATAATTTAATGTATTTTGAATCTCGCAAAAAAGTCTACACAAAACGAAGTAACTTAATAAAGCACTAAATTAAAAAACATTGTTCTTGAATTAACTTTTCTAACTGAAGATTTTAAGAGAAACTTTTCTCACCTTGATAACCCCTTCAACACAGTTTAAATTTATGCAAAAATTCGTTAAATATTGTTATTAATTCCGTAGATTCCAAATATCAAATCAAATTATGTGACTTTTAGGCATTTAATGAAGCAACTGGAATAGAATTAATCAAACTTTTGCTCAAAGAAAAATATCCAAAAATAAAAATGTTGAACTCCAAATAATTTCTATGTTAGAAAGTAACATGTGAGCAAACGAAAATGAAATCAAGCTTGGCTTTGAAATATTTGTTTGTGTTGGTGGTACTGTAAGTCTATGTCAAATTCGAGGTTGGCAGGATAGGTTTTACGTCAGTTTTGACACAGACTGACGCAAAACCTAACCTCGAAATTGACATAGACTTACAGTGCCACCAACACAAACAAATATTTCAAAGCCCAGCTTGATTTCATTTTCGTTTGCTCACATGCTACATATATCTGCAAGCCAGCATTTTCTCGTGTGAAATATACAAAATCAAAATAGAGAAACTGCATGAAAGATTACACTTGAATCTATACTTCGACTCGCAACAAATTTTAATATGAACGTAAAAGAAATTATTAGCCAACAACTACAGCAACAATGCTCCCATTAGATTTATTAAATATTTGATAAGGTATAGAAAATTTATATTAGTTTACTATGAGTAATTATTCTTCTTCTTCCTCATATTATAGGGCAGCGGCCTGTTTTAACCTCAAAGTGATTCTATCAGCCCTCTTTACTCAAGTCAGGGAGGTGGCTAGTCTTGCCCGTTAAAAATGGAGGAAGAGTTCCCTTGTTAGAGTTTAACGACTACCACAGGTGTTAGCGTGGTAGCCACGGAGCGTACGATTTTTAAACGCTAGCGTCGACGGGATTCGAACACAGGTCGGCCGACTGAGGCCCATCAAGCATTTGCTCACTGGGTCATCTGCTCAAGTTTATTATTACTTATTATTTTTTTCTTACAAATAATATTTTTTGTTCTACTGCATCGAAAAGCTATCAATTTCAACAGAGTTTAGTGGCCGAAAACACCTACTTTTTCATACTAATATCTTTTACTCTTCAGTAATAATAACTACACCAAAAAAAACTAACACTGTATTGGTCATTGGCCATTGGTCAAAATCAAAATATTGCCATTTTTTGGTTATCATCACGACCTCCTTGACTTTTCCCGATCTCTTTGATTAAACTGTAATTTTTTAATACAGAAAAATGCTTTCAAAGCAGTAGAACAAAAAATTATGTATGTAACTCGTACGAAAGTGAACTTTTGGATTCGATTTATTAATGTGCTGCACACTCACTTGGCCATAAACTGCTGCTCGTTCAAAAAAGTCAATACTATTTTTGGCCCGAGAGATATTTACAAAAGAAAATACGGCCCACAGTCTTAAAGAAATTGAACAACGCTGGTGAAGGTTATCAACTGTTTAGATTGAGTTTGCTACTTCTCTGATTGGCATGTTCGGCTCCTGCTGTTGCTTGCAGTTCTTGTTGGAATACACTGCAGTACAAATATATCCATGATAATTAATATTCTATTTAAGTGGCATCTTTCAGTGGGGCATATAAATATACAACTATTTGTGTTACAACTTCAGAACTTCAGAGTTTAGTATTTTTTTTTGTGTGAAAAAATTATTAAATTTTGTGGTTGTATGCACAGCAAAAAAAGTGAAGTTTTCTGGGATAATGTCTGTTTTGCTTGCAACTGATCAAAGGATACAAAAATGCTAAACAACTGGAATAAATATTATTTCCTCTTATTTTTCTGTTTATCTAC
>CALNHX010013095.1:0-20157 GCA_940337035.1 Agriotes lineatus
ACAACACAGTTCTACAAACAAAAATCATCAACAAATTATTAATAATATATTTATTTTTACATTAGTACATAAAAGATAGATGTCTAGAAATTTTATGACGTTTCTGTTTCTTAGATATTAATCACGCTTAAATAAACGTACTTAAAATAAAGCAATACCTTATTTAATGTCAATGTTCAGTAATTTTAGCTCTTATTAGGTATAATAGTGCTTATAAGTTAACACATTGACAGTTCTAATGGTTTTTGACATAACTAGTGTTTTTTCCTTTGTCACTAACTACCTACACTGTTACAAAAATGCAAATGCAAAGCCTGCTCTGAATCATAAAGCAAAAAAACAGACTATAGAGTTCCTATACCATGCGTTCTTTTTAAAAGTATACCTAGGGGATACTCGTATGTATACTAAAAAGAAAAAATCCCTTATTTTTGCCACAGCATGCTATCTTTTTTACTTCCTTTTACGATAAAGGAAGTATTGGATTCACCCCAAAAATTCGAAATTGAGTTTTCAACAGATCTTCACGTTTTAGAGTCCCCTGATCCCAAAAAACATTTTTTTTTATTGGTCTGTGTGTCTGTCTGTCTGTCTGTGTGTCTGTCTGTGTGTCTGTGTGTCTGTCTGTGAACAGAATATCTCAAAAACGAAAAGAGGTATGGCGTTGAAACTTCATATATAAGTTTTGTGTACTATGTATATGAGACAGCAAGCTTTTGAAAAAAATCGCATAACCGGAAGTAGGTGTTTACTCTTGTGATTTTTCAGTTTTTTTCGATTTTTTCAAAAACGGCTCTAACGATTTTTTTTAAACTTTACATTTTTATTACATTTTGAAAGTGTATTGATGTGAGATAGGTGATTTTCCAGTTGAATACTTCTAAAATGGGTTTCTTTTGTTTTTTTGTCTATTTTTTTTATTAACTCTTATTTTAAATAGAACACCCGGTATATTATTACATTTTTGAATTCAGCTTAAAATTATAGAGAAAATTTGTCTCTTCAACTAACGCTCTATTTTGAACCGTTTTTGCAGAATTTGTAATTTTTGAAAATTTTTGACAAATGCTTAAAACATTTTAAATAAAATTTTTGGCTAATTATAAGATCACTGTAAAAGGAAGTTGTGTGCGTGTATCACACCAGATTTTTTAAATTAAAACTCTTAAAATTGAAGTTTGCCGTATAATTGGTCGCCCAGATATAGGGTAAAACAATAAAAAATAAGGGAATATTTCTTTTTAGTATACAAGCGAATATTCCCTGTGTATACTTTTAAAAATAACGCATGGTATGTACTAAGAGTTGAGCCATTGGATGCACAAATCAAGGACCATGTGATGCCTAAGATATATTTCAGTTGTTGTAGTTGAAAGAAGTATGCATAAAGTTTAAAATCGGCAAAAATCAGGTACTCCAAGGTTTGTGGATCCAAAACAAGTCACCCTACATGTCCCAACTCTTTCATATACACGGACTCTAATGTTACCGTTGAAGAAAATATCTTAAATATAGTCGAAAATGAACCAGAACAAAGTACCCGGTCCATTGCCCGAATGTTTGATGTTAGCCAAAGAACCGTTCATCGCTTATTACAGCAAAATGGCTTGCACCCGTATCATTACCAATGCGTCCAGGGATTATTACCAGAAGACTACCAGCAAAGAGTCAGATTCTGCAGATGGTTACTTCGTGAGCAAGAAAGGAATCCTGGTTTTATTGGACGTATCTCGTGGACTGATGAAACTACGTTCACCAGAAATGGAACATTTAATCTCTATAATATGCACCAATGGAGCGATGAAATCGCCATACACTGTACCAACCGAATAAAGTTCGATTTAGCGTTAATGTGTGAGGTGGTATTATTGGCAATAGGCTTATATAGGACCACACTTTTTGCCTGATTGACTAAACGCGAATAATTTTATTGAATTCTTAGACGCTGATTTATCTATTAGATGATGTACAATTAGCTTTAAGAAGAATTATGTTTTTCAAGTGGACGGAGCACCTGCACACTGGGGAATTCCCGAGAATGGTTAAATCAGAAATTTCCAGAACGATGGATTGGTCGTGGCAGTCCAATATTACCTTGGCCACCAAGAAGCCCAGATTTAAGCTTTCTACATGTTTTTTCTTGTGGTAAACATTAAAAGCATTTGTGTATGCAGTGAAAATTACTCAAGAGCAACTTCAGCAACTTCACCAAACAATATGCTTCAAAATCTAGAAAAGGGCATAATACGTAGGTGTATGAAATGCATAGAAGTTGGGGGTGGCCACTTTGAGCACTTACTGTGATAGAAATAAAAAACTTAAAAAGTAGTCGAGATTTCCTTACTAGTTACGTATGTACTGTTAATTTAAAAATGCAAACAGCACATTCAAATTAGAATGTTACTATGAAAAAGATCTAGTATACCTGTAGGTATACAGTCTCTTTAGGTTACTAATTATATCAAGTTTGTTGCTACGTGAATTGCAGGCGACTTAACACACAGCTTAGTACGACACACACACACACACTGTTGCTAAGTTTACAAAACTTTAAACATGAATTCTTCAAAAACTTTTCCGAGCACAAAGTTTGTAGAATTGTTTGCTCAGTTTTTTATGCAGAATGGTGTGTAAATATTGTGCGCCATTTATGATTCACCCTATATATTACATCCAAACTGTTCTAAATAGCATTTCATTTCAAATAACACTGGAATTATGACATATTATACTATTTGTTACAATAATAACATATCTAAACTGTATTAAATAGAATACACATGCAAACGGTAACGAAAAAAGTTGCATTATTTTCCTTTGTCTTATGGCTTTGTCTGATTTCACGAGTTGGCCACATTGAAACCACCGTTTCAAGTTTGAACAGATTACAAATTTCAACAGATTACAAAGACTAAATTAATGCGTCCCTAATACGAAGTATGGTTAAGAAGCTTGCAGAGTCTCGTCTAGCTTATTATTTTATAGTCGGTTTGACTTTAAAAGTATTTTTCTGCATTTCGCTTTAGAACCAAGTATTTTCCTGCATTTCGCTTTTGAACCAAGTATTAATTTGAATTTAAAATTACGCGCGATTTTATCTATCTTTCTGCGCCGGCGCAACTCGTCCCTATTGGTCCCCTGTGCGCTTGATAATATTGGAAATGACGAACTGCGACGTATAGCGACGTTGCCAGAGTGTCATCAATTTAAATATTCTCCAAACATATGTATCAAGAGATCCAAAAAAAACTGTTCCTTAGCGGGCTGTGGAAATTCAACGTATGGATAATATGTTGGTGACACTGTACGTCAATGTCAAATTCGAGGTTATCAGGTTAGGTTTTCAATCAGTTATGACACAAAATGACGCAAATCCTAACCTGCTAACCTCGAATTTGACATTGACGTACAGTGTCACCAACATATTATTCATACGTTGAATTTCCACAGCCCGCTGAGGAACAGTTTTTTTGGATCTCTCGATATGTCGAATAGGTTTCATTCAAATTTTATTTTTCAAGCTTTTGAAACATTAAAAACCGTTTTTAAATTTACGAAATGTATTTTTCTGAATTTACCGTACGAAGTTATTCAAAATAATGTATTAATCTAAGAATATCTCAATAATTAAGGATAATAGTTCAGTTTTTTTAATCGGCAGTAAAAATATGAGAAATAGGCAGTGAAGTGTGAAGTAATCAATTGAGTTACGAGCTTTACTCTCTTTTACTATGTAAAATAAAGTATATAATCAGGATTTTGTGGGAATATCCATTTTCGTGTTTCTGATTCAGAAAAAGTGATTTCAGCTCAGAAGGCAAAGCCGATTGAAATCATTTCCCCGAATGGATAAAATCTCTTATTCACATGTGGTAGGTATATAAAATGTTTTCCCTGTCTACATTCAAATGTATAAATAAGTTTTAAAATTGAATAAATAATTTTAAATAAGTAATCACATTACTTGGTGGAGTACTAGCTACCATGGTAAAAAGTATGTATTGTGTTAGTTGCTATGGATTATTGAATATTTCATTCACTAATGAATCTCTCTCAATTATCTGCAATTATATTTGTAAATAGTAAAAATTATAGCAATATATTTTTAAAACCCTGTTGTATAATACGTAATTGTCTATATCTTTTATCAAAAACTTTCTTTTGTAAGTATATTTTTACTACAACACTGCTGGAGTCTGTGGATTGAATCGGACACAATTAGTTGAAAACCCCTAACCACACAAATATTTAACAACCGCTAAATGCGCATTTCAACAGCTAAGCTGTCATCTTTAGTAACCTTTGAGAGAGACTAACCGGACAAATTTGGCCGAAGATATGCTCTTCACCAAATCACTAATGATCTAATGATAGTCGGCACTCCTGCACAATCTAACGCTATTTATACTATCTGACCCGGAGGGCACGTTCTATGCGACCAATCAGGTGCCAACTTCAATCGAGCCTAAAGATCAGAGTGGGGGGATAGTTGTTAAAAATGTTATTATCTTAATTATTAAAAATGGTCAAACTTTAAAAAGAATTTAGCTGCTTTGTTGAAGTTAACACTTTTACAATTTTTAGGTCAGTTTTCGTAATGCTTATACCCGTTTCGTAAATATTGTACTGAACCTTCAAGTATATTGCTATTAATCTGTTTTTTAAATTACAAATTGCCCTATTTTGTATTATAATGTCAATAATTACTGTTATAGATAGCTCCTGAAAAATCAGGGGTGGATTCTTTTATCTACTTACTTGATTTCTGAAAGATTGCTGTTCTACTATTTTAAATCTCATTCGCATACTTCACAATACTTAAGTCAACCAACTGTCAAAACAAATTTGAAATTCAAATGACAAAGGCCCAATCTTTTCAATGGCACACAACAACATTGAAAACACAGTAAGTAGTTATTTCTTAATTAGTTCACCTTCTTATTATCTTTATTTCATTTCTAGTTATGATTTTTAATAAGAAATCACCCACATTTTATTTGGTTTACACAACGTTCCAGATCGCTACCTCCTTTTGATCTGCGAATTGACCCTTTCAAGCACCTTCTTGCAATGCACTGTTCACAGACAGACAACACGTCCCTACCGTCCAAGATCAGCAAACTCCAATTTTTCTACAGCACTCAGTAAACAGATAACCTGCAGACATCCACCACAGCAAATTGTCACCCTCCTGGAATGTTTTTCTTTTCTCCGATGATACTCCTCTGGAAATCTTACTGAGCAACAAACCGCTTGACCTGATACAATTTGATTAATGTAATATGCCAAATGTAATTTTTCCAATAAAGTTGACCCAGCGCATTTTCTCAATGATTCACTTGTATAGAAAAATTCTACTATCTATTAGTTTTTACCACATACCAATAATCTTCATTAGTTAAGTCTTCACTTCTTCTTCTTATTTATTAAAATTCCATTTTATTTCACCACGTAGATTTATATTATACCCTTCTTATATTAATCAAACGTTTCTTAATAAAAACAGGGTTATGTTAAATATTTTTAATCAGACCAAATTCGGTTGTCTACATTTTCAAAAATTTGTTATTTTCAATAATCAAAAACAAAGTTACTTAACGATATCATATCTCTTTTTATACACTCTAGTCTTATCTATTTGAGTTAAACCTAATAAATTTTTATTTTATTTCAAATTAAGTATTTGTCATTCGTTTTCAAACTGTAATTTATTCAATTATTATATTATTCTCAAATCCACCTGTTTTTTAAATAGCTATTTTCCATACACATTTCCACCTTATACCTTAATAAATTCAAATTATTTTTAACCATTGTAATTCCTTAATTTTAATAAATTTGATTCTAACACACATCGTTGTATCATAAGAATTTTTTTTTTCAATCTGTTGAATCTAAAATGAGCTATATGCTCTTTAAACCTAGTACTACCAAAATTACGATGGTGTGCCCAATATATTTAGAATCACAATAGGAACATTTAATTTCGTAAATTCCAGATTTCTCTCACGTCTTAAGTTTGGCTTTTGGATTCCCCAATAAATTTCGAATATTGTTGTTTGAACTGTAAACAACTTTATAACATGATTTTTTACAATTTTTCTCTATGCCCTTTGATTGAGAAACAAAAAGAAACAAAATTGCACGTTCGAAATTCCACAACTCTGGTTAGTCTTATTAGAAGTCAAGGAACTAACGAATAGTATATTGTAGACCTAGGCGGTCCAGGCTAAAAGAAGAAATGGACAGGCGAGCTTTAGCGAGCCTGGATTCTTCTTGAAGCTTGGAAAATCACTTTACCGCCCATGGTTTACACATTATTTTTTATCCTACAAAACGATCCTGCAATAATTTTTCGTAATACGCAACAATAAAAGTACAGATCAATGGAATTTTAATTCAGAATAAAATTAAATAATACAATAACTTATTAGAAACTTAATTAATTATTGTTTGTAAT
Organism: Agriotes lineatus; assembly: GCA_940337035.1. Classification (NCBI taxonomy): domain Eukaryota; kingdom Metazoa; phylum Arthropoda; class Insecta; order Coleoptera; family Elateridae; genus Agriotes; species Agriotes lineatus. Next base: position 6,461 of record CALNHX010013095.1, read on the forward strand.
ATTGATATTAAAAATGGGATTATTGATTGTACAATTGGAAATAGTATATTGTAAACCTAGGCGGTAAAGTGATTATTTTCCAGGCTGAAAGAAGAAATGGACAGGCGAGCTTTAGCGAGCCTGGACACTTCTTGAAGCCTGGAAAATTACTTTACCGTCCATGGTTTACACATTATTTTTCATCCTACAACACCATCATGCAATAATTTTTTCAACATAGCTCTCATACAGGTTATTATTTTGAAATTGACAGAGCTGTCAACAATAATAAAACAATGTGCAAATGTTGGCAAATCGAATAGCGTTTGTAACTGCAGCGCCATCTACCCACAGTTAGATATAAGCTTCTACAGAAATCTATCTGATGTTTATTTTATATTAAAAATGTAACGAATACATTGCTAAAATTAAGTTTCATTGAGCAAATATTTTTATAAAAGGGGGATAGCTATTATTTAAAGCAAAAATTTTAATTATAAACGCGATTTTTTTTTAAATTTGGTTTGACAGATTATTGCAGCGTCCCCTACTGGAAAACATTGAGTTTTTTTTTCTTGCCTAGCTATTGGGAGTTGTTTTGCAGGGCTAGCCTTAGAAACGCACACTTTCTCGTCTTTATGGAGATGGTAAAATTCGATTTTCTAATCAAGTAGGATGAAAAAATATTTACATAAAAATTCCGGTTCATCACGCTACGAATTGTGTCAAGGCCTGCTCTAATTTCTAGTTTAGAAACGTTCTGTTATTAGACAAAATTGATGCGCATTGGCAACGCTGCATGGTGCAATTTCCTGTTTGGTGTTGATATTGACAAGTGGTGGGTGTCGGCGAACAACGGCGTTGAATTTTATGACCAAAACTGCGATCAGTGCCATTTACCTGGTATACACGTTAAAAGAATCCGTGTTAGTATATAAATAAAGTGGATGCCAGTTAGTGAATATCTTGAAATCCCCACAAATCTAAAATAAACCTTGCTAAGTTGTTAAAATGGCGACGCGCAGAAAACGTTCGTCATACGTTAGCGAATCCGAATTTTCGTCTGATGAAGATAATATGAATTATATAGCTGCCAACCAAAAAAAGCAAGCAAATTCGTACTTAAGACGAATTAATGAAACGGCGACTTCACCAGTATTCGAAGGCGAGATGGGTAAATTAGACACTTATGAGTCATGTGAGGATCTTCCAAATAAAGGCAGTAGAAGAGCAAAGTGTACTTCAAGAAATGCAATAATCGCACGAAAGAATCGTATCAGGAAGAAGATGTACATTGAAAACTTGGAAAGTGAAGTGTCCAGATTAAAAAACAGTAAAAGCAAACTCAGTTCCATAGTTAACAATCAGTCGATCCTAATTTCCGAATTACAGAGGGAATTAAAATATATGAAAAGTGTACTAGCCAACAGCTCTGACATAAGCAACTTGATTAAGAACATTCGCAGCAGTACAGGTATGTCCGTAACAACTTCTTTGGATAAAACTCTGACAATGAACAATAACTGTGTTTCAAAGCATCAAGGAAGTGTAGCACGAAAAACTGCTCATCCATGGGAAGAACGAGGCCAAAAGGACGATATCGATAATTCACAACTTCTTGCACCAGATACATTCCTCAAAACGGAGTCCACTGAAGATTTGGGCTTTTTGAATGGCCTTTCCGATTTCGATTTGTCATTAGATATGAACATTCCATTTCCAGATATTCCGATAAATTTTGACGAAGATGAAACTTCCACTACTTTAAAAGCTTTATCGGAAAACAATCATCAATGCGATGGTTATTCAGAGCCGATTAAAGAAACTTCAACTTTTAGAGGCAGTCTGAATGATCACAATTATACAACTGCATTTACAAATAATTGTTTTGCCAGTGAAGAAGATGTAGGAGTTTGTTTACATGTATCGCAACACCGAGTTTCACTGGAATTTTGCTCTTCATGCAGTGAAAATGCACTCCGCACTTGGAAAGAACTGGATTGAAAGACTGGACTACTAAATAATGGTTTAAAATGTCTGTATCAAACTACATTTTTATTCGTTATTAACGTTTTCTTTGTTCTTGTACGTAATGTCAGTACTAATGATACCTAATTAGAACATTTCCTTACATTAAGGGTACTTTGTTGTTTATATAAAATGAATTCAAAATGCAAAAAACAGTTAAATTTGTAAAACTAATTTTGCTAAGGTTATTATTTAAATACAAATTATTGTAAATATAGTTAGAATTGTGAACACGATTTTAGGTTTTTTCAATTTTTCAGGGTATTCAACGAGGTCCTGCTGCTTTTCGGAAGGCTTGGGAGTTCTACCTTCTGAATTTCTGCTTTTCCAAGGTGTGGTAGAATTCTTTTATAATGCTACCTTCCTTCTGGTACATGTCAATTATTTTTTTTAATTTGCGTAAATCTTGTACATATTAATTTAACATAAAAAAATTTAAAAGTTATGTAATAATTACAATTTTAATAATATGTATTCATTACATTCCCAGAAGCTTGGTAGTAATTATCATCGTTCGCACTTCCAGTTACTGTTACGGTATGCTTTGATTTCAGTTATCTTGTGGTCGTGTCTGTCATATCGCAGTTGTGGACAGCCGGTTGAGTATCAGAGTATCATATATTGTATCGTTCCATTTTTGCATTTTTAACCCACTTTTGGCTTAGTTCTTGGCTTCAAAATTCAAGTATCGTAAAAAAATCAAAATTACAATTTTGTGAGTTTTCCGTTAGGTTTTTCAGATACATGCACTGACAATTAGAATGGTTTACTAATTAAAAGATTTTTTAAGTTTCAGCTGGAGGTGCAGACCAGTCTTCTTTGGGGATAATTAAGTTATTACTAAATATAGGTTAGTGTATAAGGAAAGTAGAATAAATATTGATAAATTGTATGTTTTTGTTTTACAATATTCACAATTATGAAGTGCAAAAATGGAAATTCTTCCAGGGGTTTAGATTAAATGCCCCACGTATGGATATCGTCTAAATGGTAAAAATGCATGTTTGTACGACTTTAGTAACATGTTTTCATTAGTTCACATTGTCAGTAGTAATGTGTTTTAAAATTTTGAACCACGCAAAATTATGACCGTTTGTTAGTAATCCTAATTTACATTTAAAATGTTTTTTATATTGACCGTGTTTTCTAGATTCTATTGTAGATAAAATATTGTACGATACACATCCGTAAAGCATCTTTAGTCGCTCGCAGGGATTAAAACACTCGCTCACTTGCGTTTTAACTCTGCCCCACTCGCTACTAAAGCTCGCTTTACGTACTTACACCGTAAATCACTATAAACAATTTTCAGAGCATACATAATATAAAAATCTGGTGTGATACACGCACACAACTTCCGTTTACAGTGATCTTATAATTAGCCAAAAATTTGATTTTAAATTTTTAAGCATTTGTCAAAAATTTTCAAAAATTACAAATTTTACAAAAACGGTACAAAATAGAGTGTTAGTTCAAGAGACAAATTTTCTTTAGAATTTTAAGGTGAATTCAAAAATGTAATAATATACCGGGTGTTCTATTTAAAATAGGAGTTAATAAAAAAAACAAAATAAATCCACTTTAGAAGTATTCAACTGGAAAATCACCTATCTCACATCAATACACATTGAAAATCTAATAAAAATAGAAAGTTCAAAAAAAATCGTTAGAGCCGTTTTTGAAAAAATCGAAAAAAACTGAAAAATCACAAGAGTAAACACCTACTTCCGGTTATGCGATTTTCTTCAAAAGCTTGCTGTCTCATCTACATAGTAGACGAAACTTATATATGAAGTTTCAACGCCATACCTCTTTTCGTTTTTGAGATATTTTGTTCACAGACACACAGACCAATGAAAAAAAATATGTTTTTTGGGATCAGGGGACTCTAAAACGTGAAGATCTGTTGAAAACTCAATTTCGAATTTTTGGGGTGAATCCAATACTTCCTTTATTGTAAAAGGAAGTAAAAAACATGTTCTAGACAACTGAAATCTGCCTGATATATTTAAATATGTCCATCCATCATGCTAACGTAGTGAAATATATCAAGAAAGTATTGATAAATTAATATGATAAATGATACCGTCAATGTTTGCAGCAAATTCTATTTTCGTTTAATATACCGGGTGTCTACTTTCAAACTGGAACATAGGGATATAACATTGTTTTCAACAGTTTCATGGATTCCTGTTCGCCAATTCAACCTACAAAAAATGTTTTGGTATCAATAGAAAGAGAAAATTATTGCGCATCTAATGGTATCAAAAATTAAATTATTTGTGTCAATTTTCATTAATAGTAATTTATTATACAAGACGATAAAGTTAAATTTTATCCACGAGTGAATCGTTTAACGTCGAGTCAATCGCATTTCAAAATGTCAGTAGCTAGATTGGGTTGTTACGATAATACGAAGCTGTCATATTTAATTTAAACAAAAGTTAGAAAATTAAATTACTTTATCTATCCTTGATGTTAAAGTGCTACTTTATCTACCCTTGCTGTTAAAGTAAAACTTGACCTTTTGTTTTCAGTTGATAAAAGCACACTTTAACATGTGCTATAGAAAAATAGTAATTTATTATACAAGACGATAAAGTTAAATTTTATCCACGAGTGAATCGTTTAACGTCGAGACGTTAATGATTCAAGAGTGGATAAAAATAACTATCGTGTATAATACAATATTTTTTTCTATAGCAAGAACTTTAACAATTTCAAAAGAAAATAAAGACAGTCCATGACATTTCAAAAAGTCAGTAGCTAGACTGGGTTGCCACGATAATGCGAAGCTGTCATATTTAATTTAAACAAAAGTTAGAAAATTAAATTACTTTATCTATCCTTGATGTTAAAGTGCTACTTTATCTACCCTTGCTGTTAACACGTTGACTGCCATGGCATTTTTATAAAAACCGTTCTTGAACGCCACGGTGTGAAAATCGCAATAATCAGTCAAAATGTGTTAAAAACCAACATTTTTAATATTTTAGTTCACATACTTTTTATGATGCCACTATGTGTTTTACTAGTCTATTGCGGACGCCCAGCACCACAAATTTCAACGCAAACGCCACGAGTTTATTCGTGCTGGGCGCCGCAAAACAGTTTGTCAAAAACGAGTTAACTCGTGGCTGGCTCCAGGCTATAGATTGTCGACTACGAGTTAACTCGTGCTTGGCAGTCAATGTGTTAAAGTAAAACTTGACCTTTTGTTTTGAGTTGATAAAGCACACTTTAACATGTGCTATAGAAAAAAAAATAATCAAAAACTTTAAATTTTTTAAAATATCAGTTGCCTTGACTTGAAAAAAGTTGACAGCTATACTCAAATTAATTTATTATTTGATGAGTTACTGTTATTATATTTCACGGAAAACAAATGTCACTGTAGGCAAACTAACCCCACTCTAATATGTTTTAACGATACAAACTCTCTCTTTGTTCGAGTAATCTTTCATTTTACAAAGTAAAAACTACTGAACTAACTGTGAATGTCATCAAATAACAAATTAATTTCAGTATAGCTGTCAACTTTTTTAAAGTCGAGGCAACTCATATTTAAAAAATATGAAAACTTTTGATTAATATTTTTCAATGAAAATGGACAATAATAATTTAATTTGTGATATCAAAAGATTAGAACTAATTTTCTCTTTCCATTAATACCAAAACATTTTCTGTAGGTTGAATAGGAGAGCAGGAATCCATGAAACTGTTAAAAACAATGTTAAATCCCCATGTTCCAGTTTTAGTTGCTTGCATTATTGATATTTCAAATACGAAATGTGAATGTTTCTAGGTCTTTCAGTTTCAAGATATTTACATTACCTGATTATTTTTCAGTGTATATAAACGGAAGGCAATTAATTGTGTGGTTTTTTGATAAATCTGTTTTGCTGATGTTTTTGATACATTAATGCAATTCAAGATACAGTGGAACTTCTGCTTACTGTTGTTGCTAATCCAAAAAAAATTGTTGAAGTGGAAATTTTGTAAAACAAATTCATTTAAAATTAAATTTCATTTACATTTTTTTCTGAAACGCTTTTAACGTTTACGTTTTTGCTTGTTTTCAGAGCTCTGTAAAAAGAAATACACCGAAGGATATCATATGTACAACAAAACCTTTGTTTTTGAGTTTTAACAGCAAAAATTTGGAAAATCGATACTGAGTGAATAACACAAGGTCACTCAGTTCGGAAAATTAGTAATTACAACAATTTTCAGTGTCTTCTGTTAAAGACCATAAATAAGAGACTAAACAGTACGTTATTCAGCCAAAGTGCTGGTTATTTTAAAACTATAGAATTGGAGTTCAAAAAATTTGATTCAGATAAAATTTTCAGACGGTTTTTGAAAAGTGTACATATTTTACTTCGCTAAATTGAGTTTTATTTCGTAAAATAGAGCAAAAACCCTTTGGTAAATTATTCAAACGCAAAATTCTTTGTAAAAATTTGCAAAACAAGTTCAAGAAGTTCCACTGTATTTATAATAACTTTAATATTTTGAAATATACATTCAAGGCAATTGTACTGTTATTTAATGAAATTAATTTTGCTCGTGGGTTTATTAATTTTATGGCCTATAGATTTAGTCCCACGAATAATAGTTATCAGGTGACGATTCCATATAGTAGGCTATGAAAAGATATTAAAAAAAAACAAATGTGTAGCAGTTGCAGAAGTTTTACAGAAAGACTCCTAATTAAAGAAATCTGTACTTACCTACATAGAAAATTTCTGGCAAGCACAAGTTTTCAGAACAAGCTAGAAGTGGAAAAATACTTAGCATATTCGAAAAGTTAGTAAATTCAGTGCGTGATGGCTCTAAGCTGCCTGTCTTGTTATATTTATGTATAAATCGTTAGTTATACTGTTCCGAATCTTTATACAATCGCCTACTAAAATGGTTGTAGAAAGTCAAAGAGAGTAGGGATAATGGATAATATTCTAAAACTAAACTGAAATGATACAAAAACATTTCAAGAAAAAAATCTGGTGTGATACACGCACACAACTTTCTTTTACAGTGATCTTATAATTAGCCAAAAATTTGATTTTTAATTTTTTAGTATTTGTCAAAAATTACAAATTCTACAAAAACGGAGCAAAATAGAGCGTTAGTTGAAGAGACAAATTTTCTCTAAAATTTTAAGCTGAATTCAAAAATATACCGGGTGTTCTATTTAAAATAGGAGTTAATAGGAAAAAAAAACAAAAGAAACCCATTTTAGAAGTATTCAACGGGAAAATCACCTATCTCACATCAATACACATTAAAAATTTAAAGTTTGAAAAAAATCGTTGGGGGACTGTTTTTGAAAAAAATCGAAAAACTAAAAAATTACAAGAGTAAACACCTACTTTCGGTTATGCGATTTTTTTCAAGAGCTTGGTGTCTCATCTACATAGTACACAAATCTTATACATGTATAAAAGCAAAAAATCTGTCAAGGACTTTTGAAACCGAAAATTTTGATGATATAAAATAATTTAATTTTGTTAAGATGTTCGCCCTGTATGGTTCAAAATATGCCCTTTTTTAGTCAAAGGTAAAAACTTGAGCTATGTGCAAAATATTAATTTTATCAAAGAGCATATAATTTAGATGCTATTTGCTTTTATTTAACTAATGGTTCTCGAGGTAAAGCGTCGGCAGTCGTATTTTTTTATGGTGCTCACTCTGTATATATATGAAAGAAATGTTCTCAATTTCATGCCAGGTAGACATTATAAATGTTAAGTCTTTATTAACATAAATTCCTTTAATTACTTAAATATCTAAACAAAACTTTGAACAACCACTATGTACAGTCGCAAAATTAAAAATCCGGACACTTAAACTAATTCAGTGTATGTCTTACTTTACTTTACTTATCACGTCACGTGGTGAAATTAGTCAAAGTCAAAATAATTACTGGTATATGACAGCATGCCTCATTTAAGATCGAACAAAAGATGCAAGTAATTACATTACCCAAAAATTGTAAAAATCAGCTATAAGACTCGTCCGGATTTTTAATTCCGCGACTGTACATTTATATTGTTGTAAAAAACGTTAGTAACCACATGTATGATACAAATCATTTATAAAAAATTACAAGAGTTTAGATGTTAAATTCGTTTAAAAATTCTATTCAGACCATTTAATTAATGTTCTGTAAAATCGCTGCTAGCGTTTTTTTTAGCGCTAAAGCATTACGGTATCATTTGCATAAGAGACTAGGACCAACATCCACAAGCAATTATTTATAAATAAATTATTAAATATAACATGCTTGACACACTTGGTGACATAACTAGGTACCCACAGACCCCACACATTGGAGGGAAGTCAACGCGCAACTGTTGGGACGACAAAGTCACTATTTGTTAATACTGAAACTGACATAGCAAATCACTCGATGCATTTACATGCATGGGATTTAGTAAGTTCTCTCACTAACAAACCCGACATCACCTGAGAGAAACTGAATTCTCCTCGTTAAGCAGGAAGACTAGTATGCTTCTTAGCAATAAAAGTAAAATATAAAAACATATTTCTTAAAAGCTTTGATCTTGAAAACAAACTACATAAAGCAAAAAGGATATTAAATGTGGCGATATTTGAATTTATAAGTAATAGTTGTCCTTGCAAAACTAGCTAGAATAAATAATTTAAGTTGGAAAATAATTCAACGAAAAGATATTAACATTGAAAAGTGTTGGGGAGTTTAAGCAGGCCTTTCAAAAAATAAGTACAGAGGCAATAACTAGCATTAAATTGGGGTATTTCTCAACTTAACTAAGAAAGGAACGAAAAAATATTTTGGATAAACTACCCCAAGATAATTTTTTGAACGGAGAAAATTATTACAAGGTCAATACCTTTCTTCAAGTAGTTGATGTTGCACTTGGGCAAATTGCTCACAGATTTGTTAGCTTCCATGCTGTGGCTTACTTATGCCACAAACTTGAAATATTAAAATATTTGATCAGATAATTCCAAATGCAAATGCAATTCAGCATGTTTATTGTACAGATTTATCTGAAAGATTAGAGATGCAACTAGATCGTTTTCCAAATTGAAAATAAAGAATTATTTATGCAATAAAATGAGAAAATATCGCTTAAGTATCAGAAGCGGCGAATAATTTGAATCTTGACAATGTAATTGATTAGTTTAATTCACTGCTATCATAGCACATAAAAAGAAATTTTAATTTGAAATTATTATTTCACATTGTTATACTTCATTGTAAGTACCTAATAAAAATTTATTATTATGAATAATTATTTCATTTTCCTCTTTTTGTATTGTCTGCACTAAAAATTGTATCTAGTTATTACAAGTGTTGTGGGGGGAGTTATATCACTAGGAACACTAGATTAGTAATCTACGTAACGGCTTGCGAGCACCAGTTATTTTCTATTTTTCAATATAGTCATCACCGGCTTGAAAGACAAGCTAAACAAATATGCAGAAAACATCATAGGCGAATACGAGTGTGGTTGTCGAGATCAGTTATAGACCAAATCTTTGTCTTAAAGCCAATCTAAATGTTATGTTAATGAGCATAAGGTAAGCGCAGACATACGTTTTGTACATAGACTTTCGTTAAGCTTAAGATTCTGTCAACAGAAAACAGCTATACACAGTGTAATCAAGAAAGTAGAAATATCTTCCAAGCTAGTAACGTTAATACAAGTGACACGGAAAATAAAGTTAAAGTACATGGGAACATATTATCGAGCTTTAAAGTCAAAAAAGGGCTATGACAAAGTGGCCCATTATCAGCCACATTTTTCAATATCACATTGGGGTCAATTATAAGAAGTTACTTGCATATCTGGACGATGTCACCATAGTACCAAGATCCAAAAAGGAGCTGCAAAGAACTGTAAGAGTGTTAGAAAATTAGTCGAAAATAATACGACTAAGTACAGAGTACAGTACAATGAGGAAAATCAAAGTATGTGGAAATGGATAAAGAAAGAGAAGAAACTGGAAGTGTCAAAAACATAACTATTAAATTAGAAAACAACCGTGCGTTGATGTGCTCAGTACTCAAGCAACATATTCCTAGAGTTTGACAGATTTCCCTCGGTAAATTTTTAATTGTTTCTAATACACAGCATTATTTATGCAATTTCTTGTATTTTTCTTCCACATGCTGTAACTCAGTTACGTTTTTTAATCGGAGCTAAGTTGATATAACTTTTATTGCTTAAAATTTGACAAGGAACATTCCTAAAGTTTGGCAGACTTCTTCCGGGACACCCTGTATTAGTCATCACCTAACTCTATACACTTTTCCTACTTTTCTGGAAGTTGTAAAACTCCCTTAGAATAGAAGTATTTTTCCTATTCAGCAAAATACCAGCTAACAGCCTATTGAAGTTCTTCATCGGAAGAAAACCGGCGACCTGTATAATAGAGTAACTACTAGTGATGATGGTTTTACCCTTCCCCATGTAATCAATTAAAAGAATTCCCTAGTGGTGCAATGGCGGACAATAAATTTAGGCCGGCCTGTCATTCGCTTGACATCTACTACTACTACTGCTTATGTCCAACTAACCTCAATTTTGATTTTTTCCGGCCTAAATTCATTGTCCACCATGGTACCAAAAAACCATTGCCCTAAGGTTGGCTGCAGGCTCTTGTATTTGACATTTTTTTGGAGGCGGCAAACCTTGATTGATTCCTGCTTGATCTGAGGATCTCAATAATGGACCAGAGTTTCATCCCCTGTCACTCATTTGTACATTTCAAATTCCTTGATGAAATCTGTACGACAGTCTTACTGGTCAAGAGTCAACAATTTTGGAACCTATCTGGGTGACACCTTGCTCATTCCGAGCTCTTCATGTAATATGTGTAGGAAATTTGGTTCGAATATCCTCAATGTCAATTTTCAAGAACCATCAACTCTACCTTTCTACACATTTCAGAATTTGTTGTAGTTTTCGGCTGTCCTAGTCTTGGATGGATCGTCTTCTACTGATTCATGACCTCAACTGTTTTGACCAGTATTTTATTTGTCTATACAGGCTTAGTTCCCACCTCACGCTGCCAGCATTTTTTCATGTATAGTTTTCGGACCGTGGCTTACATAAGGTAAGAATTTTATTACGTTTTGGTGCGCTATAACTAAACTCATTTTTAACAGCAAACTAATAAACAATAAATCAACAGTATGCCATAAATAAAATTTTGCAGAATAACTATTAAAACGTAGTGTATACAATGACATTTGCTGTAATATTCACATTTATTTATTAATTTAATGCACTTCATAAGTAACAAACAAAAAATCCTCTATAGCACATTTTTTGTACAGTTTTGAAAAATCGCAAAATTAGATTTTTAGAAAAAAATTATAATGGAAATATTTTTTTAAACCCTGTTATATTAAATAATTGTATATAACATTTGTCAAACAATTTTATTTTTAAGTAGAGTTTTTGAAAAAATCATAAGCTAGATATTTACAAGCATTTTCTCAAATTCCAAAAACGATGAGAATATAATTTTTTAAAACTGCTATGTGAATGTAATTGTCTATCTAAGTATTGTCAAAAAAAGTTTCTTACATAGTTTAAAAACATCGCAAAATTACATTTTTACAAGCAGTAAAGAAAGTTGTGATGGGATCCAACCTCTTTTTTTTAGTGGAAATGTCCTATATTTTAGGTAGCTTAAAAGTTTTACATTGAAATAGTAATGATTTTATTTTAATATAGAGTTGTATGGATCTAACGTCAACTGTTTTGGAGATACATATTAACTACAATTGATTAAACGAAAACGTTACAAAAAAATATATAGTTTTTATAAATTGTCTTGCTCTGGATGTTAATGCATACGGGGTGCTCAACATTCTCAAATTTAATTTTTTTTTAATGGAACGCCCTATATATTTTTATATTTTTTTAAAAGCCCTCTTAATGAGCTTTCTTTTGGTATATTTCTTGATGCCCCTACATTTAACTGTTTTTCAGATATGAGTTTGAACACAAAAAAATAATTTCAGCCCATTAACGATTAACGCATTGCGTGCCACGTCTTACATACCTGATGGTTGGTCATATCTCTGAACATAGGCAATTTACATGGCTTATCACGGTTATGCATATTCCTGCTCACCATTGTTATGGAAAAAAATGATAGTGATACTAAATTAGAGAGAATAATTGTCCGCGTGGTTTAGTATTAAAAACTTATTGGATAATGTTAATTGTGCATAAAAAAATTAATTTTAAAATTTAGATATTCCCAAATATAAGTGAGGGGAATATCTAAATTTTAAAATTAATATTTTTATGTACAATTAACATTATCCAATAAGTTTTTAATACTAAACCACGCGGACAATTATTCTCTTTAATTTAGTACCACTACCATTTTTTTCCATAAAAATGGTGAGCAGGAATATGCATAACCGTGATAAGCCATGTAAATTGCCTATGTTCAGAGGTATGACCAACCACCCGGTATATGCAGTATACACTACAGGGCGTCGTCATTCATATATGAAAGACGATCACGTGTATTTTAATAGAGAAATATAAAATGTGGCCTCAGTGAACATTTTTTATTTGGTTTGAGCAAAAAATTTTTAACTTTTAGAGAGAGGAAACACTACAGTTTTAATTGAAAACATTTTTTTATTATACCTGCATCAGAATTAAATGTAATGTCCTGTATATCTGTATTTATGAAAAGTCCTTTTCAATGAGCTTTTTTGTGATATTTCATTTTCTACCTCTAAATTAAACCCTTTTTCAAATTTAGTTTTTCCTGCTTTTCTTGCTTTTTCGTATTTGTTATTTCTTTTTTTAACAGTGGCAAGATTTTTGTATTTTCTAAATCTGGTTTTTTGTTGTGCCCGTAGAGCTGCAGGTGTTTAAATTCGCATTCTTTTTAACTGCGTAGCGTTTGTTATTCCTTGAAATAAAATAAAGGGGTTTAAATTATTTTTCATGTAACTCGTACATCTGCAAACTTGAATGTAGGGATATGAAGTAATATATCAAAAGAGAGCATCGCATTTGGAGAGTCAGAATTTATTGAATTTGCAAGTATTGAGCACCCTGTATAGCATTAATACCAAGAGCCACCATTTTACATTCAAAAGGGAATTCATGGAAAACATGATTTTAATCATTAATAAAATAGTGAAATGATAATAGTTTATAAATGAAATAATTTCTAACCGTCCTGGAGACTATAAGCTATAAGTTTAATCTTTTAGACTTTTCAGAGATTATTGTGCGTAATATTAAGTCAGTATGTCTGAATAGATGTTTTCCTGCTTATGAAAAGTAATCTATTGTGTTTCTTCAGAAGTCTAAATTGTTTTAGTTTCTCGTTTTTATGATATCGCCACATTATCAACTTGACTAGATACCTACCTATATAGAAATAGAAACTCGCTTATTTCAGATAGCTTCCCTAAAATTTTACTTTTTATATTAACGTTCATGTGCTAGAATTTCTTAACTGCTCGCTCATTTAAAATAAGGATAATGTTGGGGTTATAAAAATCGCGGTATTAAAAATTGCAAAATATATTACGGTAAGTTCCGCCCTTTGTAAGAAAGATATAAATTTGAGAATTTAAATTGAATTTCTGCCGTCGGTAGTTCGCGAACCGAATTTACAGGTGTCTCAGTGTTAGCAGAGTGGTAAAAATAGTT
>CALNHX010013096.1:0-20150 GCA_940337035.1 Agriotes lineatus
AACAGTCCCTGCTCAACACCGGATTGATATTTTGTTTTAAAATTTCAAGTTACCTAATACATTTTTTATAGCTATTTGTATTACTAGGGAGGAAAATGCATCATTCCCTCCCGCGGATGTATTTTAATTCTTCAACGTTAGCGAGAACAGTACCTAATCAATTGTAATCATGCAAGGGAGGAATTTACGTTTTAGTCCAGAGTTATACATTCAACACTTTTACATTTTATGTTGTGACAATCGCTTGTATTCAGGTGCATTAAAAAATATTTAAATATGAAAACCAGGAGGTTAGTTGATTTATTATTAATCACATTGCCTCCCGTCTCTAATGGCAACGGTTAGCAATGTATTATATCCCACTGCCATTGGAAACCGACCAGGGATCCAAACGTATATTTTCTCTATACCCCTAACAGGAGACAAAAAAATGTTACTTTTGTATATAGGATTAAAAAATATTTTCCAACTGAGCCAACATAAAATACTCAAGTTGCGCCAATTGAATCACCACGTAGTGTTCTACAAGATCTAAATAGAAATTTGCTGTCAAACAATTAAAAAATCCAATGCTCCACCCTGTATACTTAGGTAAGTTACATATTTTCGTCATTCAGCTTCATGTCAGGCGTATTTAATAGTACATTGTTCTAGAAGTTAAGAAAAGTGAGGGTTTTTCAACGTTTAATTTACGAGCGAGCGATGCAAAACGAGTGGATTAGTTTATTACGAACATGGAAAAATTACTTTTATATTCATCGTGCCATTTTTTCTAATATAATTATAAAATGTAGCCAAAATGAAATTCGATATTTCTTCATATTCAAAAAAATATTTTTTTTTAAATCGGCTGTGAAGAACGTCGAAATCGTCAAATAAAATACGAGAAATGGGCAGTGAAGTAATCCATTGTTTTACGACTTTTTGTAGGCGGCTGGACGATAGGTAAACGTCAACCGACGTCAACATAACCTACAAAAGTTGGTTAAAATGTTGTAATTTCGCGATTTAAAGAAAAACAACGTACCCCACTGCACTGGAAGTTCCTTTTTATCCCTCATGTTGTTTATTTGCTTTGGCCCTACGGGCCTCGGCAACTAAATCCGCAATCGTGATAAAAGGCTCAACTTCAGTGATAACCTATGTGGAAACTAATATAAAAAAAAGTCCCTATACCTTCTTACTGAAGGGACTTTGTACTAAGGTATATTAGGTTTAATCGGTTTATTATAACCTAAAGAATCTATGCCAAATCGGTGTCGCATTTCTTTTTGGACACCCTGTATAATTGTTATCCTTGAATTTATTTATTTACTTACTTCTTACTTCAAAACAAACTAAAAACATTAGGTTTTGGTGAACGGTGCATGTAGCTACAAGATTTAATTATCAAAAAACCTTCAAAAGTGAAAGAGTATGTAGGTTACTATTAGTGATGGGCATAATTTTCATAACCGAATTATTTGCATTCGAATCATATCAATAACCGATTGATTATTTGAATAATCATTCGAATAAATTTTGGCTCTCGATTCGTTTCGATTAAGTCAGCCGGTTTGCCGGTTGGCGGTTCACCGTCATCTGCATCGGCATCGTAACTTGCAGATAGCAGAGGAACTCAGTTAATCGTTAATTATAATAATTGTATTAATGATTTTTATTTGATTTCTACGGAGTTTAAGCCATTGAGAATAGCTATATCAATACTAATCATAAAGAAATTATAAATATGCGAATACAAAGTATCTATTGAATCTATTTTTAGTTTCTAAAATTCTCTAGTAGGCACCCTTCCCTTTTCGCTTGCACATCATACCGGTATATTTTAGAATCCATCATTTATCTACGTTCAGCCTTCCGCGGTTCTAAGGACGCACACTTAAAATTTTCAACATCGAAATCCACTTCTTGTCTGACTGCTCCGTTATTAAAAATTAAATATAAATCTTTTACGATATTGGAAAATCTTATTTCGCTTTCTGTTTATCCCTTATTAGGCATAATCAAACGCGTTTCGAAGCAAAAATTTAGGCCGTCATAAATTAATACCAACACAGCTTCGGCAAATCTCATAGTCAGCAGAACGTTATCTTTAATAGGAACGGCCTCATAAATTTAACTCGTCGACTGGGAGTCTCAAATGTTTTAATAACATCAACAAGCAGCCGCCAGCCTCACTTGGGTCAATTAAGTACATACGTAGAAAAGGTTATATGAGTTATGAATGCCGTATTATTTACAGAATTTCGATACTTCGCAGGCCGCTGAGACGCGGCACGTAGTACGTGTCAGGATGAGGTTATTTTTCATCCGAATACTTGGAACGAAAACCGAGTTACACAGGTTATTTCAATAACCGGATAACCGGTTATTTTTGATTCGAATAAGCCCATCACTAGTTACTATACTAACATAACATAACATAAAAATTAAGCATTTTTAGATTACGATTACGAATCGACAAAACACTAATGATAGTTGCAACTTGCAAGAAGGTTCTACTAAATAAAACGACGTATATGACAATAATTTTTATTGAAAGTAATTGAAAAAGTAATTGATGTTGTACAATTACAATTACTAAGTAATTGGTAATTGAATTACTATTTCCTGTGAGTAATTGAATCTCTGGTAATTAAATTACTGCATTGGGCGGTAATTAGTAATTAATTACTTTTTAAAAGTAATTTGCCCAGCTCTGATGGCACTTGACTTTTTATAAATTAAAAATGAATAATTTAAGAACTAATTTTTTTAAATGCATTAAAGATAAAAATGGAATAAGGATACGGTTGCTTTTCCAAACAGATCATTAATTACAAATCTCACTTTTATAGCAGTTAACGCGCCTTATAGGTACTTGTCACCATGGATGAAGTCAGCCTTGCTTTAAACTCTGAACTAATACATGTTCACTGTTCTTTTCCAAACGCAACAAATTCCATAATATTTTATACAAGAAAGTTGATATCCACTATCCACTAACAGAACACAACAAGGCATAGAAGTATTAATTTCCAAGTGTAACATGTCCTCTAAGCAACATGTTATTATTAGGATTTAGCCTTTAAAGATTACATTTTGCATTGTCAAAATGGAATTGGTAAATGTGGGTGAGCATAGTAAAGGAAGTAGAAAAACGTGTAGGATTAAAAAATGGAAGAACCACACGAAAAAAGAAAACAATTTATTTTAGATATGATCCAAAAGATATTAACCTAACAAAATGTACAGTTTGATGCAACCGCAAAATAAATAAAAAATTCTAGTGTTACGAAACTCCTTAGGAAACTTCATCGCAACAAAATTCATGGTTATAACAAAGAAACTGCTTCGCTGCACACTTGAAGTGGAAGGAAAAGTCATCGAACAGATAATGAAGTTCAATTACTTAGGAACACAGATCTCCAGCGACAAAAACCTATACCAAGAAGTGAAGGCACAAATAGATAAAGCATCAAGAATATCAGGATGCCTGAAAATCGTATAGGGTGAAATAAACACATATCAACTGAGGCTAAAGTCAAAATCTACAAAATGACTGTTAGAGCGGTACTGACATATGGACCAGAAGCCAGAACGAACACAAAAAAGACAAAGCAATTAATGAGCACATGGGAAATGAAGCCACTGCGAACAAACCAAGGGCAGGCTATGGCAGCCTTAAGCACATGTGCAAGATACAGGACACAATAAAATGGACCAACAATAGAAGAAAGTATTGAAACAGACACGTAAAGAGGATGAATGCTCATAGACTGACAAGAAGAACGAAAGAAGATCGTTCAGAGGATGGAAAACGAAAGCCAGAAAGAAAACAGAACACTTTTAAAATCGTTTGAGCAAATCACAAAAGACTTTAGCGCCTAAGATTAATTGATTTCAGAAGTAATACTTGCTATTATTTTCCTTATGAAACGTTTTGGAGAAATATGTTTTTGTATTCATTTTTAGAACAGAATAATTATTTTAGGCTTAAAGTCTCTTCTTGTATCGGCATTACAAAATTACAAATAATTTATTATTTAATCATAATTTGTTACCAAGAAGCCGTATAGCGCAGTTGGTAGAGCGTTAGGCTTGCATTAAGCAAGTCCTCGGTTCGAATCCCACGGTGGGCGGAATTTTTCCACAGCGTTGGCTATCGGAATCTAGTTCGGTGAGACCATTCACAGTTGGGCACCAAACTGACTGTGCTCTACTCGGAACCATATATCTAAGAGATAGAGTTACAAGGTCAACACATAACCAGCACACACACCTAACACAATGGTTGCTACGCAAGCTCAAAAGGTGCGCTCCAACTTTGTAACCCAAAATCGGGGCAAGTTGAGCACTGCACCGCCAGATGCTAGGATACAGAGCACCAGCCTTTAAACCAGTAGGTAAAAGAGGTTACAGATAATACATAGATACATTGTGTTACCTTTCTTTATCGTCTTTACTAAGGATGTACGAGCCCAGTCGCAAATGAATTGGACCACATTTATAATGTAAACTTTTTTGAACATGACTGTTGTAATATAATCGCTATGGCAAGGACACATTTATATACATATATGCTACAGCTCTTACTAAAATTTGCCAAAGGTTTGGTGGGACATATTACGTTTTTATATTAAAGTATAATTTAAAACAAAACCTAAGAAAGAATCCGCTGTCGCATATATATTGGACCACTGCGTTAAATAATTTAAGATTAAGTTGCCGGGAGAAACAAATGACAACTGTCAACAATATTTGCAAACTGTGACGTTTGTAGCTCGCGTAACTCGCACTTGTAAGTTTTACTTTAATAAAATGACTCGTGGAAAGCCATTATCTGAAGATATTCGAAATGCAATCGTTGCTGCTTATAACAAAAATTATTCTGGACGTAAGATTGCAAAAATCTTATCCCTACCGCAAGAAAAGGTTTGCAACATTATAACCCAACATAAACACACAGGTTCGGTAAGTGTAAAACTCAAAACAGGTCGAATTTCAAAAATTACGACGCGTGATCAACGTGTATTACAACGTTTACTCAAGAAGGACAGGCGTATGCCATCACGACAGCTTGCTGTAGAATGGGGAGATGCCATAGGAAAACGTATATCTAAAGATACTTGTTTAAGAAATATTAAGAAACTCGGCTACGGCTTTTATAAGGTTTGTTAAAGAAGGCGACAGTTTTTAGTGTTGAAATTTAAAATTTGTAGGCAAAACAAAAACAACTACTTACAGTGAAACAAAAAACAGCAAGGGTACAATGGGCTCGAGAACACGCCATATGGTCACAAAAGCAATGGGAAAGTGTTATTTGGAGCGATGAGTCCAAATTTGAACTTTATGTGGGCGATACTCGTAGCAGAATAATAAGAAAAAAGGAGAAGAATATCACAGGGACTGTATACGACGAAAGGTCAAGTTTCCTGCCTCTGTAATGGTGTGGGGCTGCATGTCCTCACAAGGGGTAGGTCGGCTATGCTTGCTAGAAGGTACTGTTAATGCTTACAAGTATAAGGAGATCCTTGAAAAGGAACTAATGCCGTCAATTCCAATCCTGAAGAACAGTGATGGTGACTTTGTTTTCCAACAGGACGGCGCTACGTGCCATACGGCGAAATTATCTATTAATTTTCTCGAATCTAATAATGTTCCCATATTAACATGGCCTTCTAGCAGCCCCGACTTGTCTCCAATCGAGACACTTTGGCACGAAATGAAAAAAAGACTAAGGACCACTCCGATTCGTACCAAACCAGAATTAAAAGAAACGCTCATAAAAATTTGGGAAACTTTTTCTGCCGAATTTTGTAAAACGCTTGTGGAAACCATGCCTAGGCGAATTGCCGCAGTTTTAAAGCGGAAAGGAGATTGCACGCAGTGGTGATATTCTTCTGTTCTTCATGGTCCAATTAATATGCGACGGCGAATTTATTATGTTCTTACTTAATAATAATTTACAACAAGGTTTCTTGTTACAATATTATAACTTATTCATAAATTTATAGTTAATAATAAATACTGTAGCGTTTTTCACTTACTTTTGTTATTGTCACAATTGTCTAGGATAAAATCACATATAATTAATAAACCTCGAGTGGTCCAATTCATCTGCGACTGGGCTCGTACTTTCTATATAATTTCAGTCATAGCAGAGTATTTTTAAAACTCGGTCAAACCGAGATCTCAATCGAATAGTATACAATGGTATCTACACTACCAAATCAAGTAATTACTCGGTACATCTCTAATTTAAATCTTTTATGATTCGCTTATTCGCAGTCCTAGATCCTGAACAATAGGTTTTTTAAAGGTGTCTTATCAGTTTATAGTAATAACTAGCTTTTACCCGCGACTTCGTTCGCGCGAGGTTCGTTATTTGTGTATTAAATATTGACTAATTATTTTCTGTCATCCCATCCCATCCCATCCCATCCTATCCCCGTCCCCGTCCCTTTCTCCGTCCCCGTCTCCGTACCGTCCCATTCCGTCCCGTCCCGTCCCGTCCCGTCCCGTCTCGTCCCGTCCCGTCCTCTCCCCTTCCATCCCATTCCTTCCCTTCCCTTCCCTTTCCGTCCCGTCCCGTCTCGTTCCTTTTCGTTCCGTCCCTTCCTTTTCCGTCCAGTCCCTTCCTGTTCAGTCCCGTCCCGTCCAGTCCCGTCCCGTCCCGTCCCTTCCCCTTCCATCCCATTTCTTCCCTTTCCTTTCCGTATCATCCCGTTCCGCCCCGCCCCGCCCCGTCTCGACCCTTCCCGTCCCGTCCCGTCTCGCCCCTTTCCCTCCCGTTCAGTGTCGTCCCTTCCCGTCCCGTCCCGCCCCTCCCCTTCCATCCCATCCCCTCTCCTTCCATCCCATCCTTTTCCTTCTCTTTCCGTCCCGTCATCGAGACGCTTTCATGTTGATGACGTGTGAAAGAGATATTATAAGCACTGCATGCTATACTTACAAGCTATGCTGTTGAAGATTTGGCAACACTGCTGGTAGGCGAAGTTCTGTACTATTTATTTATAAATGTCCGTTCAAATGCGGAATGTATATTAATATGTTTTACTGCTCTAAGTTTGAAGAAATTTATTTATATTACTGTACTGTTTGTGATAAAATTTCTGCTTATGGGTTTTTTATTCAGTATTTCACTAAAATAATTTTATATTTAGAATGCCACTAAGACGCTGTGTACCAACTACGACAGTACTTTTTCTTTTCCAATGGAGGAGATCAGAAAGAAAGCATGGCTTCGTGCAATACCACGAGAACATTAGACCCCAACAAAAGGTGCTGGCGTGTGTGAAATACATTTTAATGGTAAATACATTGAAATGCGTTAGAAAAAAGAGTGGGGAACTGCAGAAGCTGATGCTGCATTACCCTCGATTAGCTGATAATGCTGTCTCAAGCGTATTTCCAAATTTATCAGCATATTTGTCGTTAAAAACGCCTCAAGAAAGGACAAATCCTAAATGTAGAAAAAACAAATATTGGGAAGACATGCACAAAAAGTTAAAGTGTTTTTAAATGATGACATCAGCAGTTTTTCGAACTTTATGGAACACAAATTTAGATGTTACCGAGCAGATAAGTATATTATGTTTAAATAAGATTATTTACAGCAGCACCACCATAGCTTTTGCATATATGTTGTACTTTCAATCACCAGTAGTGTATAGTAAATTACAAACTTTAAAATAATTAGGTGTTACAGAAATGTTCTTTTATCCGTGAGTTACATAGGTTAAGTTATTTTTATAAATATACTGTTACTTGAGTATGTAAATAAATTTATCACAATTACAGAAGCTATCTTTAGTTAATTATAGAGTAACATATGATAAAAAGTAAAACTGTGCTCTATATAAAGCAAAATTTCAAATTGAAGTACTGAAATTTAGGACCACCAACTACCAGAGATACAGTGTTGCCAAGACTAACAGCATGGCTTGTAAGTGTATGAGGTAGTGTTATAAGTTATCTGAACCATGCAAAAATTATAAATTTAATTGCTAAAAAGAGCGAGGTTTTAAAAAAATGTTACTCCACCGCCAGATGCAAGCACATAAAACACCAGCGTCTACACCGCAAGGTAAAACGAGGTTATCGATTATACATATACCTACTCTTTTAAATACATACTAATATTATCTATTCTACTGTGTTGCAATTTAGCCTATATTTTTTTATAATGAGGCATTCACTTATTGTCGTTTGTGCATGTACATGTTTTGTGCATATAAAACGAGTTGTATTCTTCACTGTTTCTTCTTTGAACTGTGAATAATTTAAACAAAGAGTGAAGAGTTATTGACAAATTTGCTGTGCCGATGCTTAAGATCGATGTATGGATTTCTCTTCAAATAAGTTGGCCTTCAAATGTTGGTGAGTTTAATCGTTCTTAGAATGCGATACAATTGCGTCTGTAAAAGTAAATATTTGAATGTTTTTCTCCTAGGGGGGTTCCCACGGACCACCTTGCCACCCTATTGATCCGCCTTGTCATTGTTTTCCCAGTTCGGCCCTGATTATGTGTATAAAATATCGCCTCCAAGTGAACCAGAAATTATCTCAGCTAATAAGTAAGAGTTCAACTGGAAATGCACTTATTATTCGTACCAAATTGGATTCCCCTATTGTGTGGTAGATGTCCATGCTAAACATCGAAATTGCCTTTCCAGTTAAGAAGCCACTCATATCCACCTGTCGATAAGATATTTCGAGTGGAAAAGAAGTTGCAAAAACAGGAATAAATTATTTTACCCCAAGAATATAGCCACATCTACAAACAATTTGAATCAGTGCAAATCCCTAGACAAAGCTACACAACTTGTCGCTATTTATGAAATAAACGCGCTGCGGAGTCGAGGCTTCACCCTATTGTGGACTTCGGGATTTGGGGATTTCGGGGATTGCGTCTTCGCTAATTCGGCCGGACACTCGGACAGAAGTGTCCGCGTGCGAAATGATGCCATTTCGCGACAAATGACGCCATTACCGATATAAAAGTTGACAAATGCCACCACTCAGCCCGTGACGTCAGAATGGAGGAATATCTTAATTCGATAAGGCAGGGGCCCATTTGCCAAATTAATTTTTCGGTTTTAACGGCGGGAGGCGTCGTTTTTGCTTGTTAGCCGGCGATTCAAATTAAAACGACACGGGAAGGAGCGACTTTCCCATGCAATAATGAACATATCATTATTCGGTAATTGTAAAACAGGCGTAACCTTAGACTAATTTCCGACTGCACATGTGTCAAATTACCCGCCATAACCCCGAGCTGTGCACAGTTACACAAAACGGAATGGCATTACGGCATGGTTAACTATCAAAGAGGTAATTTTAAAGTCATCAAGATATCATTTTCACACTAGCAGCTTATTGTAATTTGACATTTCCGTTTTTTATTAAATTGTCATTAAGTGACACTGACACCGGAGCCGCTAAATACATTTTCTATACGCTCCGCTATTACGCGCCGAGGCGGCTGTGGAAGGTTCGAAACAAGTGCCGGTAGATTAATGCCGAGCTGGATATTCTTAGGAATCCTCCCTCTCGGCTGCCGCAAAAAAACCTCGGTCGCAATAACTGAAATTTTTGCCTCCGTTTCGCTATTCCCATGGAGTACGCGCTAATGTGATTGTCAGATGTTTTACACAGAATACTTGGATCGACGTTGAGTAGGTCACCTAATTAAATGTCAAACCCATCTTGTCCTTGTTATGCACAAAATAAAAACTTGAATGTTGCAACAGTTAATAATGAATGATTTTCGACCACTATAAATTGCATTTTTACATTTGTATATCGCTATTCCCAATTACTAAAAAACACATGAATAAGTTTATTTAGGGTAGGCTTTGGAAAGAAAGATAGAAAATCTACTCATGTATTTACTTAAGTCTGTAGGTGAATGTCAGATTGCATTTTGTGTATGAAAACATCTGTCACTGTGACAGGCAACAGTTTACACTGCATTAGTTTTACTTGTATCAAGCAAAATGTTTTAAAAGTTATTGATATTTGCTCCTTCAATAATACTAATATGCAATAACGTTATTCTATTTGGCTTATAAGTAATAAATAAGAACCTTCATTCAGAATGGGGCTAAATTAACACAATTTATTTTTATTTGAGAGGGACCATGTGGCCACTTTATTTTCAGTTCGCTCTCATAACATGATGGGAAGTAAACGTAGAAGTTATGTGAATAATAAATAGTGCGGACATAAACGTAAGTGCAGACCTGGAATTTCAGGTTCAAACGAGATGAAATAGACAGAGTTGTGTAATTTGTCAAACGTTGTACTCATAAATTAAAGGGAAGGTTTAGTAAGAACTCTAGATATAAATTCTGGTGCCAATTTTAAGCAAAGGTTTTTAATGCGTAATTAGCAAAGTTAGATATGCCAAATTAACATTAAAAAAAGGCAAATTAAGGCACTTGCTAAACATAATCGCAAATAGGCACGCTGTTTAACAAAATTGTTAATCAATAGTAAAAAAGTATATTTTTCGAAATTATTGGGATTAAACTCATTTGTACTTTCCTCCTGTACAGTAAATTATAGACGAGCATAAATTTGTTAAATAAACAATCAATTAGAGTGATTCTACAGAAGTAAGTGTTGTAATTTGACATTTATCTGTTCGGGAGTGCCAGCATCTTCGATTTTGGTTAAGATAACTAAGAGAATTGGTGGACTTGTAGGAGTTGGGCCCCAGAGCTGTTTTAAGATCTTCCACGTAGCGATGGTCTTCATTAAAATTTAGAACAGTCATAAGTTGGAAAACTTTAAAAGTTTTATAAAAAGCAAGATTGATGCAAAACCATCAATAATAATTACCTGTGCGATAAGAAGAACTTATTATTCAAAACGCTATATGCAGTCAGAACTGTCAATTCACAATACATATTAAAAATCTACCTTGCCGACCCTATTGTTAACAGAACCGAAGCCGACTCATTTCTAAGTAGTTACTTCAACCATTTAAATGCATAACCCAAACTGGACAAACGTTCTCATGTTGAAAAAGTAATTTACTAAGCTATCATTAATATAGTTAATATACTGGGCAATTTAATAACACAAGAAGTATTAACCAATATTGAAATCCAAAGGTTAAGTCAATCTGACATTTATGTAGTAAACCTTTGGGGAAGGATATGTCAAAGGTAGTTTTGATTATAAACTTAACTACGAAGGGTCATACATCACACATATCATCCAAATATATTTACGTACATAAATATAGATAATATACGCATACTATAACCGACAATTATTCTTGTTAACTTACAATTTCGGCTTAGACCGCGTAGTCTTTGTGGATATACACCCAGCATTCTCTGGCTTAATGCACCTTGCACCTTGTGACCTTGAGCAGGGATCCACGCTATATCCGTGCTCATTGGTGGCTTGTGTTATATGAGTGCCTTGAGAAGGAGGATTTGGCCGCTCGGAGCGACGTAACGTTGATTGGTCGTTCAAGTGCAGCGTGGTTGTAATGCTTTAGATCGTGTATCACAAGAGTCCACGTTTTACTAAGCTTAAATCCATCTTCCCTGTTTATATTATTTGGATGTAAAACGTGGGTTCCTGTGATACACGATCTAAATCGTAACAACCACTATGCGCCATACGGCCACGCCCCGCCGAAAATTCCTTTACAGATGGAGTTGAAATTCGTCACTTGCCATCTCTGGAAGCTCTGAACTATCTTTATTTATTTGAGCTTCTTTTAATCTTAATTCTGTTAATATTCTTCTATCAAATAGCGTTTGGTTTATATCTACAACTGTCTATTGCTCTATCTTTGCGATGTAAATCTTTAATCCATTCCGCTTATGGAAATTTGTTTTTAAATTGTGCTCTGCACTATTTTGTTAAGGAAACTCAGTCTCCCGAGGGAAGATTGTTTTCTCAAAATTGCTCTTTTCCCGGAAACCATTCTGCTAAAGAAAGAATGTTTTCAAGATTATATTTGTCTTTTTCACCGTTTCGTTGACACAAACCAACCGCTGATGCAGCGATGTTTACAAAATCACAATTAGCCTTTTCACTATTTTGAAAACCGAAATTATTTCGCCGAGAGAGGGTTGTTTCCAAAATCACAGTTGTCTTTTGTATTTTTTGAGAACGAAAAACAATCGACGGAGACAGGGTTACTTTGAAGATCACAGTTGTCCTTTTCCCTATTTTCAAATTAAGATCCATTCTGTTGAGGTAGGTTATTTTCAAAATGGCAATTGCCTTTCCACTATTTTGAGAACGACACTTTTACTGGAAGAGGGTGGTTTTGCAGATCACAATTTTCCTTTTGACTATTTTGACGACGAATTATATTCTGCTGAGGGAAGTTTGCAGGTAAAATAAAACGCTGATGGTTTTTGAGTTTCTAGAACAAATTGTTTGCACAATCACAATTATTTTTTCACTATTTAGAGATGAAAACTACTCCTGTTTCAAAATTGCGGTTGTCCTTTTCACTATTTTGAGTACAAAAAGCATTCTCATAAAGGGTGGTTCTTTTCAATATCACAATTATCTTTTTCCTTATTTTGAAAACAGAAACTATTTGGCTGGGAAAGGGTTGTTTTAAAAATCACAGTAATTGTCCTTTACATTTGCTGAAAACGGAGAATGGTCCGCTGAGACAGAATTGTTTTGAAGATCACATATGTCGTTTTTGCTATTTTGAAGACGAAAGCCATCCTGCTGAGGAAAGGTTGTTTTCGAAATCACGATTGCCTATTTCATTGATTTGAAGACAAAAACTATTTGGTTGAAAGAAGTTTTTTTAAATCACAATTGTTTTTTCACCTTTTTGAGGACGAGAAACAATCGGCAGAGACAGGGTTGTTTTGAAGATCACAATTGTCATGTTCTCTATTTTGACAATGAGGGCCATTCTGCCGAGGGAAGGTTATACGTACAACTATGGTAGTTTTTGATTAAACCTAAACTTTATTTTACTATGAAACTGAAGAAGTTTCTAGAACAGGTTGTTTGCAAAATCACAATTGGTTTTTCACTATTTGTAGACGCAAACTACTCCTCTGGTTTAATATTACAATTATACTTTTCCCTATTTTGAAAACAAAAACTATTTCGCTGAGAAATGGTTGTTTTCAAAATCACAATAGTTGCCCTTTACATTTTTTGAGGACGGACAGAATTGTTTTGAAGGTCACATTGGTCTCTTTTGCTATTTTGAAGAGGAACCCCATTCTACTAAGGGAAGGTTGTTTCCCAAGTCACGATTCTCTATTTCTTTGATTTGAAAACCAAAACTATTTGGTAGAGAGGTTTTTTTAACTCACAATTGTTTTTTCGTCTTTTTGAGCACGAAAAACAATCGGCAGAGACAGGGTTGTTTTGAAGATCACTATTGTCATGTTCTCTATTTTGGTAATGAGAGCCATTCTGCTGAGGAAGGTTATTTTCAAAATGGAAATCGTCTTTTTCACTATTTTGAGACGAAAACACTTTCACTGGATGCTGGTTTTGAAGATCACCATTGTGCTTTTCACTATTTTGAAGACGAAAATCATTCTGCTAAGGGAATGTTGTAGGTAAAAGAAAACGATGGTAGTTTTTGATGAAACAGATGCCTTATTTTACTATGGACCTGAAGATGTTTCTAAAACCGGTTGTTTGCAAAATTGCAATTGTTTTTTTACTATTTGGAGACGAAAACTATTCTTCTGAGAGAAGGCTGTTTTCAAAATTACAGTTGCACATTTCACTATTTTGACTACGAAAACCATTCCGATAATGGGTGGTTGTCTTCAATCACAATAATCCTTTTACCTATTTAAAAAAAACACTATTTGGCTGAGAAAGGGTTGTTTTGAAATTCATAGTAGTTGTCCTTTACATTCCTTGAGGACGGAAAATGACCCGCTAAGACAGAATTGCTTTCAAAATCACATTTGTCTCGTTTGCTATTTTGAAGACGAAAGCTATTCTGCTGAGGAAAGGTTGTCTATTACATGGGTTTGAAAACAGAAACTATTTCGTTGAGGGAGCTGTTTTTCAAAATCGAAATTGTTCTTTTCATCTTTATGAGGAGGAAATACAATACGCCGAGACATGTTGTTTTAAATATGACAATTTCGTTTGCATTGGTTTGAAGATGCAACCCATTGTGCTGAGGAAAGGTTGTTTTTAAAATCACAATTGTTCTTGTCACTATTTTGGGGACGAGAACGACTTCTCTGAGAGAGGGTTGTTCTCAAAATCGCAATGAAAACCATTCTGCTGGAACAGGATTGTTTTGAAGATCACAATAACTTCTTCTTTTTACTATTTTCAAGTTAAAAATCATTCTGCTGAGCGAAGTTTGCAGGTTTTTTTTTTAAATATATACATTATTTTACTATCAACCGCAAGAACTTTCTAGAAAGCGCAGACGAGTAATATAAACCCCTAATCTTCTCCACAAGTTTAACTTCATAATATTTTTGGGAGCAAGTTTAGAATCCACCTCTGTGCCATTACACCATGGTGTCGACATAGTCACGCGATCGCTCAACGACTATTATTGCTATCCCGAATACAAATCGACAAAGACATACAAAGAAAAACAACCAACTCCATCTAAAAGCCTTTTAGTCCTTTGGATTAATTTTCACACAAACTGGGACAGAAATCATGCTAATAGGTTTCCCAGCAGGCACACGTACGTTTAAAATACGTTGAAACGACATTAATATAGTTAAAAAGACGTTGTTCGTTGAAAAGTAAACGTTGAATTTTAGTCCTATAGTTAACGTAATTGTCTCAACCTATATTAGACGATGATTTTTAGTAATTCTTTTAATCGTTCCGTTTATTAAACGCGTTGGCTATGACGTTTATTAAGCGTGTTTATATGACGCCGGTATGCCGTTAATATTAAGAGCTTTTTACACCAGCGGTTAATGTAAAACATACGTTTTACGTTTATGAAAGTTTTTCATATTACGTTAAAATAACCTTAATTTAAAACGCCTTATAGATTCGTAGTCGACATTTAACGTCGATATAACGTTGTTGCTACAACGTGATAATAACTTTAGCATTACATTTTGATGTCGTTGATTTGAAGTGCATTTTAGACCAGCGTTTAATGCTAATCGGTTATATGATATGTTATAGTATGCTGACAATCCATTCTCTCCCTTTATCTGGTGATCTAGATTCACTCTTTAGGTCGCCATTCGTGTCGTTGATAAAATTGGAAAATCTGTGAGTCAGAACGTTGTGTGTTTATTAGTGCAGTTTGACATAAGGCTAGCAGAATTGCCTTAGAAGAATACATAGTAGGAACTGCGTCACATGTTCAACGAAACTTAATTTTTTCCCATTTAAAATACAACGGCTGCCGACTTTGGGTAGAACTACATAGTGTTGAAGCAGTTACCCGATCTGTTTTGAGATTTCGTTTATAACATTAGTAGTTTTATTTAGTTGGGTTGAGCACAATAAAGATTATTACGCAGAAAAGTTTCGTCCTTCTGTAATTAGTACTTGATCTAAATAAAATACCAATTTTGTATCCATTAAAGCGTCGCTTTAACGTTAAAAACAAGTTAAACTTGAGGTTGGAACGTAACGTGCTTATAACGTTAACACTTACCTCAACAAGAACGTTAATAAAACGTTGCTTTAACGTATAAAGCACGTAGATCTTCTGTGTAAAGGCAACGACGTTGCAGTGTTAACAACGTTAAAAGGCCGTCATAGGCTGACGTAGAATCAACGACGTAACGTTGAAAAACTGGTCGATTTTCGCAACACTTCGACGTTAATATAACTCCTAGTCCAAAGTTGTGTTTCAACGTTAGTTCAACGCGTCTGTACGCACTTGGTTAGATCAGTCTCAAGATACAATGTTTACAGCCATCTGTTACTGTCTGCACACGAGTTATGCAGTTTCATAAGACCTTTCATATAATTTTGAGTTGGTCGCGAACAATTGTATTTTGTAACACCCTGTTCATGTGCATTTCAATTAAAATCAATATCATATAATCTTACACTATTTATGCAGTTCTGTGTCAACTTACACATAAAGGATTGTTGTGCACCTGTTTCAGGAAGCAATTCGAAGGATGCGCGTTCGTGTCGAACCAGCACTTCCTGTGAATAATTTACTTGGTCAATATACACGGATATTGTGGTAGAAGCTAAATTACTGATACCTGTTGAATTCCAATAATTTTCATTCCTTCTCAGCATTAGTACTACTTTTCTTATTTGAAATTTTTATCTACCTACCTTTTTCTCTCCATCTGCAGCCTTGAATTCGATAACTTAAAAACTGCTATAATTTTAATTTTATTTTAATCTAATGTTGCCCATTAGATTTAACGATAAATTGTCTCTAAAGCAGTCTACGCGTGTCTGAAGGAATGTTGATATCAAATGTACCAAATCTATGTATACAAATCATGCTCTTAAAATTCCTATTGACAATATAAAGATAGATAAAAAATAAAAATATCGTGTTATATGTAATGATTAGAGAACAAATTTTAGGAAAACTGCATATTCTATAATTTATGAGTTTGGGTATTGTCATTATATTTTATTTTTGCAGGAAACTTAGCGTACTTAATAAGTTTCAAGCCGTTACCAGTGATCTCAATGCTCCATAATTTCTTTCAGTCGTCTTCTGATTCGATGAAATTGAGAGAAAGATGAAGGAAATGACTAAAAAAGTAAATAACAAAATCAAATGCAGCTAAAATAGAAACGAGCAGAGAAAAATATGAATATTAGAAATAAGAAGTTGGTTGTCAACGAAAAACTATGCACTCGGCCTCGCAAAAAAAAACAATAAATAGTAACAAATAGAGAACAAACAGTGCATATGGCATAGACACGTTAAAAGCAATGAGACAATGATAGTTAAAGCTACAAAAAGTAGAATAAATCGGGGTACAACCCAAATAACTCCAAAAATAGATAAATGAAATGTTAGAATGTTATATCAGACAGCGCCCAGCGACTATAGAAAATGAATATGTATACTATATAAATACTACGTGTGAATAAATGGAGATGGGCGGGCAACTGCTATATTTATTCTGGATTAGATGAGGAAGCCATCCCACGGTAATTACCAAGCGTTCAAATATTGCCTTTCCTAATTATTTACTTAACATGGAATTTGCTGTTGCGGCCGCCGATGCAGCACCCTGTATATGTTCACGAGTTTATACCGCTGGACAATCACTACCTTTTCCTATGAAATACTTCTTCCAATCCCGGGTCTCTCATTGCTGTTCTTATGCCTTCCTTTCGAGTTCTTCCTGGTTTTATTTTACCAGGTGGTTTCTATATATACCTACCTTAAGGCCAAATAAAATAAATGTAAAATATTTTCTAAGTGTGACGTCTTCGGACAATCGATACTGTTTGATGCAAAGTGTCAATTTCGGACTTTTCAAACCGAGTCGTAATAAAATTAAAGTTATCCACAGCCATTTTGTAAAAAAAGCACTAAATATGACGTGCTAGTACAGTGGCGTACTATAGCAGAAGCTTGAGATGTCCGGGATTCTGGCGCAAAATTTCAGGGGGCAACAAAAAATTGTTCCATCTTGATCATAATTTATAAATTACTAGACTGGAAATTGCAACCTAAATTGATCACAGCAAATAGTTCATGGATTTTTCTAACACCTAGTAAAATATGGGCGCAAATTTTAAGGGTTTTCTGGCAGCTACCATGGTTAATACATCACTGGGCTAGTAGCAAATTAAGTGCTTATTTCAATACAGCGCATTTACGTTGACTACAGATTACATTTACTTTTCATGGCGTGCTAGTATTTGCAATGGTTACAATTCAGTTAGCTAATTTAGTGCATACTAGTACAATTGTTTAATAGCATGTTCGTGTCATTTATTTGACGGGTTGTGACACATATTAAATCAGGTTATGTCATGTGAACATATCAAGGTGGAGTTGCATAACATTGTTTTTTAGGTTTCTCATCACGCACGCTTTTATTAAACAGATTTTTGAAAGTATGCAGTTAAACGAAATCGTGCAACAATTAAATATACAGGGTGGTTCACTTTTTTGTAGCAGGACTTTGATAGTAGGCAGAAAAACTTATTTCAAGGCGAAAATTTCATATGAACATAAGCCCTGAAACTCTTCGTTTTAAAGATACAGTTTTCGAAAAAATACCATTTTTTATTTACAGTATTCCAACCAGCTGAGATAATTAAACTAAATTTGGTGTGCAACTCTATCCTAAACGCTACTACATTCCGTGACAATATCAAGGCCTTTGATCGATCAGTGGGGGAGATGTGGGATTTCGCCACCAATAAATTTAAAAATTCCCTAGTACGACCCTGTTAAAAATCGAAATTGTTTCTTTTTTCAAAAAAAAAGCGTTTAATTCTCTACAAAATATGTCTCTTCACATTTCCCCATATCTCCCACGGTTACGTAGCAATCTTCAATAGTTTGGTCAAATTAATGTTTTTATTGAAAATAAACTCGAACTAGTTTAGGGGTAGAATATTCTAATTAAATAAGTTACATTCCTTATTACTTATTACTGGACATTGAAAACAGGTTTTCAAATATGGGAAAAATTTATTTTTATTCTAAATCGTTCAAATGTTAATAAGGAGTACCTTTGTTAACGAAGCATGTAATGTAAATTAAATTATTAATTTTAATTATTCATAGCTACTGTAAAATACTAATTGAAAGAAGATGTTCGAAATATGAACCTTGTGAAGAGACATTTTTTGTAGAAAATTAAACGCTTTAAAAAAACAATTTCGATTTTCAACAGGGACGTACTAGTGAACTTTCAAATTTATTGGTCGTGAAACTCCACATCTCCGCCACTGGTAAATCGAGGGCCTTGATATTGTCACGGAAGGTAGTACCATTTAGGATAGAGTTGCACACCAAATTTAGTTTAATTATATCAGCTGGTTGGGATACTGTAAATAAAAAATTATATTTTTTCGAAAATTTGAACGCCCTGTATCTTTAAAACGAAGAGTTTCAGGGCCTATGTTCAAATGAAATTTTCGCTTTGAAATAAGTTTTTTTGCCTACTATTAAAGTCCTGCTACAAAAAAGTGGACCACCCTGTATGTATAGGTACATATTTCTATAAAGCATATGTCAGGCAATTCTCCAAAAATCTCTGTTAAATATAAATTATTAATTTTTGTTAAGATATGAACAGACATTTTTTATCCATATACAGGGTGTAATAGCTAAGGTGTGCCAAGCGAATATCTCGATTATTTGACGGGATGGGAAAAATAAATACCTAATCAGCAACGTCCATCGGGACTGACGTATCTATCACTTATCAGTATGTCAGTTGCATTTCCGGTTTACAGGAAATGATATCGAATTTTGTTTTTCAAATAGCAGGATACACTTCAATCTAGCTTATCTTGTATACAATGTTGTTCTTTATTTAACCATTACACAATTATTTTTTTTAAAAAGCTAAAACTCTTAAAAGAGGTGTGTAGAATTTCAGTTCCATTATTACTTGACAAACAAGACAATTACCATGGGACAAAAAAGCGGATTAATTTAAAGAACAGTAACATACTACTATTTTTCGAAAAAGCGTTAACAACAGCTATTAATAATGCAAAACAATTGCTGCAGACAAACAAAATCTAGGCATACTTGATACTTTATAATTTTCTGTTCAAAACATTAATTTATATTAAGACAGTTAACGTAATCATATTTTTCGAAAACGCATAAAACACTGTTACAAAGAGGACACTGTATGTATAATTGATTTTTTCTTCAAACGGCAGTAAAATATGGCATTATACTGCTGGATTGATGATGCTAAACTGTCACTTTATTGCCAAGCGGCAGATAATATTATCTGCCGCTGACGAGATCAAGTAATTTTCTTCGAATTTTGTTCACAAAGTTGTAAATAATTTGTTATAAAAACGTTTGAAGAAGAAATACTATATGTTATTCGGAGCAAAAGTATCTTTATGTGGCTCGGCTGTACTTATCTGCCTCGCAAGCTCGGCAGATAACCCGTCCAGCCTCGCCACATAAAATATAACTTTTGCTCCTAATAACATAATATACTATTATCCAACACCTCCTAGTTATAAGGCTATTACTAGATCGATTTTAGACCCCTAAAGTGGCC
>CALNHX010013097.1:0-20149 GCA_940337035.1 Agriotes lineatus
AAGTGTTAATTAGTACTTATATACTTTACCATTAAGTTAACATACGATAAGTTGATACTGAAAGATTTAAATAACGGCCTGTTTGGGGGTCGATTTTCAAATGCCTTCGACCCCCATTTTTATGCACCGAATTTATCGACCCTTGAGAGATCGTTATCGACCCCAAGGGGTCGATATCGACCACTTTGGGAAGCACTGTTCTAGAGCGTACCTACGCGGGCGACTAAAATACGGGGGGCGAGAAAAAAGGCAACCAGAAACTCCACAATGCAACGCTGGCAAGAGGATTGGAGTCAAAAGAAGGAAATAGGCAGGTGCACCAAGGATCTGATACCCCAAATCTCTTCATGGATGGGTAGAAACTTCGGAAAAGTCGGGTAGTATCTGACTCAATTCTTTTATGGCAACGGATGCTTTCAGGCATATCTGTACAAGAAAGAGGAAGAGGTGCGAAAGCGAAGAAAGCGTCTACTGCGGAGGTGGGAATATGGCGAGACACATAATCTTCGGCTGCATAAGATGGCCAGCAACAAGACGGGAATGCGCTCACAAAATAGGGAAGAACTTAAAAGAAAACGACATAGTATCACACATGATGGACAGCGAGAAAGATGGGTGATAGAAAACATGATAACCAAAATAATGAAAACCAAAGAAAACGAGGAAAGGAGAAGATAGGCCAATGGAGCTAATCGAGGCAATTGATAACAACAAACTGAAGAGAAGGGCAACATAGGCAAAAGCTACACACGTTAGAATGCAACAGTACACAGTTGAATTACTTCTGAAAGGTGATCCCACTGTGTACGTAATATCAAAGGTGGATTTTTAGTCGGTAGATGTCTGGATTCCCTTTCCAGGTAAATTCGACACTCCGGAACTAATTCGCAAGCTATCCTTCCTTATTAAAAAAGATACCGTGGTCGAGTCGTTTCTAGCACGCGGAAACGCACAACTCCAGCAGTGTCTCTTGTGTATATTCCGGACATTACTATCGTGTTTTACCTACGGTTTGAAGTCAGGATTTCATGCAGATTCTTAAGGAGCATTTGGAAATCGAAAGCAGCTTTACTTATGGTCTACCGGTTAAGTTTGTGGTGGCACATTAGGATTTTTTAGTTTTCTTATAGTAGATCTTAGTATTCGACAATTTTGGTCACAATCAGTTCTTTGCTTAGCGAATAACGCGATCCACAACCGACGGTCGCGATAATTTTGCGAGAGAGCATTCGAGGCTTTGCTTTAGCGCTAGTTGACGGCTATAACATGAATGGAGGTGTACAAGAATTCGGAAGCATAGACCTATATTTATGTGTGTGCAAGCGTTTGCTATTTTGCATTTGCCCTTTCGAACATTATTTTTTGAAGATTTATATTATTGTTAGGTCTTTTAGTTCGGACTGCCTTAAACCAATGGAGGGTGCTTATAGACAGTCCACCCGATCCTGTGCAGGCTATGGCTGACAAAAATTTGCTATATCATAAGACAATTCGTGACTTACAGTGTGTTGATTTTGAACACATTAATGAATATTATTTGATTTTTCTTATAGACATTTATTGTATAGCTATATGTAGTATTCGAATAACGCTAAAAAATGTATTCTAGTATTAATAAATAATTATCAAAATAATAAGTAATAAAATTCAGTGACCTTCATGTCTCAAACTTGCAGAAGTATATACTACGTATAATATAAACGTTCCTAAAATTTCGGTGTAATAAATGTTCACGAATCAGTTTAATGCCAACAGGGCAAGATATTAATAATGCCTTACAATGCAAGGTGAAACTCAAATTTGAATATATGTTTAAACGTTAAAGTTCTGAATTATGCTGGGAACAATAACAGGAATGGCAATAGTAATTGCCTAGAATAATTGCTGCATGACAAATTGTGTACTGCCCCTAATTAACACAAACATTCGTTTTAAAGCGTGGAGAATACGTTACCGTCATAACTCCTGCAAACTGAATGCCTGTGTCAAAGCTCAACGCACCTGTGGCTTTCAGTACATGAAAGGGACGCCCGCGTGATTCACATCGATTAGCACAGAAAGGTTTAGTTTGTAAAACCCGAAAAGCTAACTGTTTTGTTGATTTTTGCCCCGATGTTTAAAGCTATTCCGTACTTTATAGGGATAATATGGTTTTAATCCAATTTATAGGTTAAATGCTTTGTTATTACATTAATTACCTTAATTCGTTTGTAAAACATAAGTTGAAGGCTTCGCTAACACACACGAATTTTCTAGTTGCTCTGTAGTATAAAAAATGTTACAATAGGGGCATAATGTTCCAAATAATTACCTGTCTAAATATAACTTCACATTTCTTTGTTAATTCTTTAAATATATATTTTCAGGTCCAGTATATATGCAAACAGAGGCATATTATGATTTCACAATTATTAGAAGTACATACAGGTGAAGCATACGGCCAAACTCACATTATTAGTATTACCGAAATAGAGAAAAGAGACTACTCTTGAAGCTAAAGAGGTGGATAAAATTTTAGAATACAACGCATCTAATGGACAACATCTTTATAGTCCAACCAACTTAATCTACAGCAAAACGCTCAAAAACAATTTTCGCTTCATAATTTTCAAACTAAAACACCAACTTTTTTATTACCTAGTTTAGTCGACATAAATACCAGTTACAAAAGGTTGGGGACAGAAGTACATCGACACTGTTTTTCCAAAAGGGTGAACTGAAACTAAAATCAGCCAGTTGTTAGGTGTTATAGGACACTAGTTTTATAAAATTCAAGTTGTTCAAAGTTGACTGCTACATCTACCGAAACAAATTAAACCATGATTACTCCTTTGATATAATGATGCTTATACTTTCGTCCTTACTCATTTTAAGCTTGTAAGAAGGTGAATTTGCACTCTCACCGCTCATTACGGTACTGTTTGTGATTTCCTAATAAAATGGAGAATATACAACGAGCAAAACATTATTTATTTCATACTGATGTCAAAAATGACATTTTCGGATTATTTATGGTACAAAAAAATGGAATATTAAAATCCTAGTATTTTAATAGTTATTTACCTAACAAGTTCGGGAAATTAATTTTCCCGAATGAGCACTTTGTTTGCAGCACGACCGAAGGGAGTGCTGCATGTAGTGCGAATGTACAATGTTTTTTGTAACGAATAACTCAAAATATTTGAAAAAGTTAAAAAAATATTATTTAGTGTTTTACAACTTTACTGAGTTGGCAGCACAAATTACTAAATTTTTATACGTATCCTAGCACCTGTTAGCTTTTGTTGACGTTTACAGCGCCCCTGGAACACACAATTGCCATAGTTTTTGTGGGAAAGTAAAAAACACCCCGGTGCGGGAAAAGTCATTTTCGGCGCATCGGGAATGACCGGGAAATATGAATTTTGAAATCATGAGTGCAAAAAGTAATTTTTAAAGTTCAAGTACTTTAAAACTTATTTATTGTACAAAAAATGGAACATAAAGTCCTAGTACTTTAAAGTAAAATTTTAAAGTTCAAGTAGTTTAAAATTATACGTCAGTTGTTGACAATAAATTTGAAATGATTTACAACTTTTTATTTAAAATTCATTAAACTTACAGTATGTAATAAACCGTTGTATTCACCACGAACGAAAAGTGTTTTTAAAGGTCCTCGCAAGTAATTCCGTCCTCGGCTGACGCCTCGGACGTAAACAGCTTTCTCGTCTTTAAAATGCCACTTTTTGTTCTAGATAGATAAACTACTATTATCGTTAATACAAAATTGCAAAATTTCTAAAAAAATCCAAAACTTTGCTAAATAGTGCGGAAGACAAGCTTTAAACTCAAAAAAGCATACGAGTACATTTTAAATAGTTTCTGAATTTAGCACTCACTTATATAATCGCTTATACAATTTTGAAAATGTTAGATGG
The DNA here is from genome assembly GCA_940337035.1 of Agriotes lineatus. Lineage (NCBI taxonomy): Eukaryota > Metazoa > Arthropoda > Insecta > Coleoptera > Elateridae > Agriotes > Agriotes lineatus. The sequence goes on from CALNHX010013097.1 coordinate 3,918, forward strand.
CTAATGTACACTTTATACAATAAGCATTTTCGCTTTTGCTCAAAACATTTCCGCATGTTTAAAATTTCGAGACTTTACTTCCCATGAGCTTCTTGCGATGAACGCTTCTAAGCGGATTTATACCGAAAATCGTCAGCAATCGAATGTAGATTTGGTTTAGTGAATAGCTGCACCTGTCTGCCAGATTTAGATGTAGCAGTATTTTGGGAAGTAAATTTACCTTGTGGGCTACACAATATTTCAAGTGCAGAACAGCTAACAGCCTTCACGTAGTTTGATGTTTTATCGGATCTATGTAAGGTCTGTTTCGAGTAGGTAGCTCTCCATAACTTTTACGTTGTCACCGATAATCGTACACTTACCTTCCAATTTTGATAAACCCGTTCATGATGCTTTGCAATTCTTTGACTGTAAATTTCAAGTTCGGAAAACATACCTTTCACCTCGTGCAATGGATTGTTTCTGGCCCGATTGCGACTTTTTCTGCCTTTAGAAGCAAGTTGTGAACGAGGGCAGGTCAAGCGTACGTTTTCCAACATTTTATGTACGTGAGGCCGCTGATACCGTCTTTGCGTCTCTTGCTTCATTTGAAATCGCTTAACTGTTCGAAGTGCGTTTTTATTTAGGGTACTTACTACATATCGTATATTCTAATTCGATAGTTTTCCGATTTGACGACAATGTATCAATTTGTTGAATACTGATAACAACACAAGATAAAGCCAAAGATAACTCAGTTAATCAATTTAACCAAAAAGTACTGCTTCTGGTCGATATCGTACTGGAGAAGAACATGGTAGCAGTTTCACTTGCTTCAGAGCGAAGCACCAAATCGACACTCTTCGGCCTTGAATGACAGCTTCGGAAGTTTCTTTGTAGGACCGAACTGCTGCCCTGAATTTGCTGAATGCTTCACATGCAAGTTTATCGGCCCAAAAAACCTTTTACGATTAAACTAATCCTGAGGGTTGAGACGGGTTCCGCTCCGGTAGCGTCTCCAGAACGTTTCAAAGATTCGATATTGTTCACCAAAATATAAAAGGCTAAACGAAACCAAACAATAAGAAACTTGCATTAATCAGCGAAAGCGATCTCGGTCGATGGAACTGGTTTTTACCAACTAAGTTTTCTTCGTTTACTACCAAGTGACGCGTTGTAGGCAAAACAATTTGTTTTTAAAAATATTTATTTAACCTACATACACGGAATTACAAAATCACGAATACTTAAACGACGTTTGGCTTAAGCATATATGGTCTTAAGCTAGCGAAAATGCAACTGATTAGTTCTGTCACATAAGTGCGAGCAAAAACTGCCAATGACACGTAACATGCGATAAGGCTGCAAGAAGTGCTTATCTTATCACTGTATTGGATATTCTGCACGTGTAACTACCATATGGCGTTTTTAGGTTAAACATTTCAGAATGCAACAAATGAATAATGAAAGTGTTCAAGTTTTGCAAATCACGGTGCATATAGGCCATCTTTAACACTTAGACTGTTACAACAAATATATGCCTCGAATACGAAAAAGCTTTTGTTATTGTGACAATAAATTGGATACATCATGTTTTATTTGACCCAACCGATACCTGCTTGCTTTTTAGAGTAAAGGTTACTGGAAGCTAGAAGCCGTACACGGTAGGTGAATTTCATTTGAACTATTACCTGGATTAGGTTTTGTTCTTGTTCTTGTCCCTATACCTATATTATTTTGCAAGACCTACTCTAGGGGGAAACATAAAAAGAGATTTGTTTGTTATTTCAGAATGTCATTAGATTAAGGTTGTATGTAATTTTATGTTTTGGCCATATTTCGATTATTACTGTTTAAAAAATTCATTTTTGCAACAAAGAGTCTTATCTGGTGCTTGTCGAATGCTAAGAAAGCTTTTCAAAGAAACTATAATATACTCCTGATCACTGGGGTAAATTTCGATAACTTCCTATTTTTAACCGATTTAAGAAGAAAGAAACCAAGAACAGCTGGAAATAATTTTAATAGCTACCTTACATTCTTTTTGAGGGCTACATACGGCACCAACGTGTCATGTCATGTATATAAAAAATTAACTGAATATTATGTGGTTTTTAAAAGATGTAATTTTTTGACAGTGGTGTGTTATGGTATGTTATCTGTGTGTTATTGGTTACTATTATGCACTTTGTAAATGAGATTTAATTTGGTTGTTTGATAAAGAGAACAGAAGCTGTATAAAATACACTTTAGATGAGACTTTTTGATTTGAATTCCCGAAATTTCAAGTCTCTCGAACTGTAGAACTTACCAACTTTTAATATGTGTATTCGGAGTAGATGTTTTCACAGCAAAAGTAATTTTGATTTTTGATACGTAATAAACATGCTTACCCGACGGCCATCCCTTGACCCATTCTAAGCGCTTCCGTGAACACAGAACTGAATTGATGTAACACCTGATGTCCTACGCGTTATACCTACGCATCAGCAAGCAAATAAATTGTTAATCTATCTTAGCTTGAAACAAAGCTTGTTCGTATTATTATTACTTCCAATTCGTTTATAAAGTTCAGATTTAATGCACCGCCGTTCATTTGAAGTGGGTCACTTAAAGAAACTAGTTTCTACGATATTTTTCTAACCTTTTAATAGCAAAATGTAGTTTGTATTATGACTAGCAATCGAGTTAATTATTGTTTTAAAAATATTAAGTACGTAGCCACGTCATTTTTAAATCATATCATTTTTAATAAGTACGCGATAAGTTAAGAATCCATAAATTGTAGTAAAGTGTAATCGAAGTAGTTACATTTTTTTAAGGCAGTAATAATTAATAAATCCTCAATTTTTAACAAACAACACACAAAACACATCGAAATATTTTACGTTTCTTTACTACCACTTATGCATTGCTGACTTACCGCGTACTTATTAAAAGTGATATTTAAAAAAATCACGTGTGGCTACTTGATACTTGTAAATCAGAAGTTAACTCACATTATAGCAACAACAGAAACTACATTTTGTTATGAAAAAGTAATCGAAATTAGCTTCTTTGAGTGATCCACTTCAAATGAACGATAGTGTAGTATGAACATTAACCAGTTTGAAACCATTAGAAGTTCATTTTGTAAATGCCTAGTGTTATATTTGTTAAGCTTTAGCAGCAGCATCGCTACTAAATAGGAAAACAACACAGATCATTAGGTTTTTTCAGTTGTTTTTAGCAGCAATGGGCCAGGTCATATTGCTTTATGTAAATTGCTATGTGTAAAATATAGATTGCAGTACTGCTGCAGTAATTATAGTTAAACACAGACTTGATTATAAAACAAAGATGTGATTACTTAACTCATTACTGCTCTTGTATCCTGTCAATTATGGAATGGTAGTAAATTTTAATCAAAATGCATAAATATTTGGAAAGTGTGCTGCCTTTGATGCTACTCTACTTTATAAATTAGAAGTTTTGCCTAACTTTGAAAGTAAGTGTTATAGGTAGAGCTAAATGTGCATATTTTGTATTAAAGACTAACATTGTGATGCTACCGTATGCCTACCATTAGATCTTATACTATAAATGGGAAAAACGTATAGAATAAGATTTAGATACAATACTGCAAATGCGAAAGCCTCATAGACAAGGCTTTGCTTGCCTTAGAAAGAGCTCTTAACAATTTCCTCTGCACGATATTTGATATGTCAAACAGCCTCAAAACATAATTATCGGATAAAAGTGATAAGACGTGTAATCTAAAAGCATTTCCTACTTTTACAGGCAAAGCTAAAAGTAAACCTTTTAAACCGACGCTTTCAGTAATACTTAGGCTAAGTAAGTGTTTTCGATTTTCTCTAGAAATGTCTTAAAAGTATATATACTATCTACCATCAACGTATTACTAAATTACATATTGTATACATAAACTATTGTGTAATGTGTAACCGTTATTTTTCTGTCACTACTTTTTGCTGTTTCTAGGTTGCATGAGTATCTTATCTACTAATAAGAAATATAATAAAAATGATTTCTATACTGTCAAATTTATACAACCTGTGTTTTTTCAGTTCGAATGATTAAAACGGTTTGTTATTAATTTACACCATTTGTGCAACACAAGTAATATTTAGCTTCAGACAAAATTGTATTTTCCTGTTTAATACATCCCGTCTTACAATTTACAAAAATGAAATAAATTTATTTCAAAAAATGTAAGTCATTTATTCAACAAAACAGCATTACTGCTTTTAGCAGTTTTATTTATTAACAACTCTATTCCTTTTGTGTTCATAATATTTTTTCTAAATATTTCTGTTTTTGGGCAGCAATATCTACTATTTATATAAAATAATTATAAAAAATCTGTAAAAGGCTTTACCCAGAACTTCCCTCGTCGACGCTGTGACACTAATAAATTAAATACATTTTCAAATAAAAAAAATAATCCCGATGGGGTTTGAAACCCGCTGCATTTGCAGAGCTATCGTAACCCCACCCCTAGATAGAGATCGTATCTGCACCGATAAAGCTAACTACGCTACCGAGCCTCTTTCAAAAAAGTCCGGCGCGCGCCTCTCATAAACAGAAAGGTGTTATTGTTGAAAGTTTTTACTCTTTCGGGACATTATCCTGTATCGATTGAGTCTTATTTTCGGCAAATGTAAAGCCTGACCTATGTGAAAGTTGTTACTTCTTCTATTTCAAGATTAACCCAAAAATTAAAAAAGTTTATTTTTTTAAGGTGCTCACCCTGTATCTATTTGTATGAAATTGTACCGGTTTTATGCGAGGTAGATATATAATATGTATGCAAAATATCTTCTTCCTCCGACAAATAGTTTTTGAGCTATACTGCCAACAGACAGACAGACAAACAGACAGACGGAATTAAGAAAACCTCTTTTTCGTCATCTAGGGACCTTGAAACGTGAAGATCTGAAGAAATCGCGGAAGGTGATTTTTTTCGTGATTATAATACTTGTAAAAAGTTATATAAACTTGTACTATGTAGGTTGTAGTAATTTTCTTAAAAAAAGCCTACTATTACATTTAGTATCATCTATGGTACTATGCTTACAATGCACTCAAAATGGCCGTTTCGGTGACTAGGTGATTTTTATTTTGATTCATTACTCTTTGAACATTTATGAGCGGATTGTCTGTCAACAGCTATTAATTCGTTTTAGGAGATTTTGGATACAGAAGAATTTGCCAGTACCACCTAGGTAACAGGTGTTCATTTAAATTTGACGTCGCAGTCGGCACTAAAAAGTTCATTGTGAACATATCACAAAATGTACCTAACTCAACTTTTATAAACAGACTAGCTTTTACCCGCGACTTCGTTCGCGCGAGGTTCGTTATTTGTGTATTAAATAATAACTAATTATTTTCTGTCATCCCATCCCATCCCATCCCATCCTATCCCCGTCCCCGTCCCTTTCTCCGTCCCCGTCTCCGTACCGTGCCATTCCGTCCCGTCCCGTCCCGTCCCGTCCCGTCCCGTCCCGTCCCGTCCCGTCCCGTCCCGTCCCGTCCCGTTCCGTCCCGTCTCGTCCCGTCCCGCCTCTCCCCTTCCATCCCATTCCTTCCCTCCCCTTCCCTTTCCGTCCCGTCCCGTCTCGTTCCTTTTCGTCCCGTCCCTTCCTTTTCCGTCCAGTCCCTTCCTGTTCAGTCCCTTCCCGTCCCGTCCCGTCCCGTCCCGTCCCGTCCCGTCCCGTTCCGTCCCGTCTCGTCCCGTCCCGCCTCTCCCCTTCCATCCCATTCCTTCCCTCCCCTTCCCTTTCCGTCCCGTCCCGTCTCGTTCCTTTTCGTCCCGTCCCTTCCTTTTCCGTCCAGTCCCTTCCTGTTCAGTCCCTTCCCGTCCAGTCCCGTACCTTCCCGTCCCGTCCCTTCCCCTTCCATCCCATTCCTTCCTTTTCCTTTCCGTATCATCCCGTTCCGCCCCGCCCCGCCCCGTCTCGACCCTTCCCGTCCAGTCCCGTCCCTTCCCGTCCCGTCCCGCCCCTCCCCTTCCATCCCAACCCCCCCTTCCATCCCATCCTTTTCCTTCCTTTTCCATCCCGTCCGTCCCGCCCCGACCCGACCCGTGTCCCGCCCCGCCCCGTCCCGCTTTGCCCCGTCCCGTCCCGTCCCGTTCCGTCCCTTCCCTTCCCGTCCAGTCCCGTCCCTTCCCGTCCCGTCCCGCCCCTCCCCTTCCATCCCAACCCCCCCTTCCATCCCATCCTTTTCCTTCCTTTTCAGTCCCGTCCGTCCCGCCCCGCCCCGACCCGTGTCCCGCCCCGCCCCGTCCCGCTTTGCCCCGTCCCGTCCCGTCCAGTCCGTCCCGTTCCGTCCAGTCTAGTCCCGTCCCGTCCCGTTTCTTCCCTTATGTCATGTTCACCGTCTTGGACTTAAAAATAAATGTAATTTTCGCAATCAACGTCCCAAAAAACCTCAATAACGACACCCTTATCGATTTTTAGGCTTACTTACCCCCTAAGGGGTTGATTTTCGGAAAATCACAAAATACGTGTTTGATTATTTGTTTTTAGGAGTACTCCTACGAAGTTTCAAGTCGAAATGTCTATTTAATATTATTTCTCCATACAAAATTGGAACCCCCTTTTTATACCCCTTTAGGGGTTGAATATCGAAATATCCTTCCTTATTCCTTGTATACATCATAAAGGGAACCTCTGTGCAAAATTTCAGTTTTCTAGATCCAAGGGTTTGGGCTGTGCGTTGATGAGTGAGTGAGTGAGTCAGTCAGGACTTTTAGAAATATATATAAGATTTAACAAGAAGGCATTCAAATGCGAACGTTTAACACTAACTTTAAAACACTACATTTCCATCAAATAGTAATAACTTAACTGTAATTTAATGCAATAAAAAAAGAGTCCATAACAAATTATCAAAATGTTCATAGCCTTCAGCCATGCACGCTCGAACTCTTCACACAATCGCATATTGGTTGATATTAATATCATTAATTTTTTCCAATATTCTGTGCGGCAGTTCATTTATGTCATGTATTGGTTGCTGGATAATGGAGTTCTTTAAATATGGCCACAAAGGGAAATCACATGGCGTGAGGTCCCAAAATCTGACAGGATAAGGTATTGATGTGATTCTCGTATCATATTCAAGGTAGTTATCAATTCATGTGTTCTGTGAACAGTGAATCCGTCTTGTTTGAAGAAATCAAACCTGAGTTCAGCGTCATGAAGTTCTACGCAAAAGGGCCATAAAAGCTCTCCTCGATACCTTTATGCAAATGCCTGAAAAAATCTTCGTTGATTTTTGAACAAATAAAAGCTTTTATCTTGCTTTTAACTTCCAAAAGGTAGGGCCCAATTATTCTACGCCTTGAAATAGCCGCCCACACTTCTAATTGTTGAGAATGAAGAGGTGTCTCTACTGTAAAATTAGGTTTTTCCGAACTCCACCAACGCAGGTTCTGAGAATTAATGTATACGTGCGTGTGTATGTGGCCGTGAAAAAAGTGTTCTCCAATATGTTGTCATTGAGGGTATTTAGGAACTACTGACAATATTCAACACGCTGAGGATAATTAGCTTCGTGTACAGACTAGAAACGGTAGAGATAGACGTGGATGTCTTCCGTTAATATATTGTGGCAGGTGCCACCTAAACTTGTTGAGACCTACGGCAGCGTACAGAGGTTCGAAGGGGCATCTTCTATAATCTGTCTTACATATTTAATTACTTCTGCCTTTCTTCTCGGAGGATGACCGCCGCCTTCTTTTCGTGGAACTGATCCAGTCCCACGAAAAACTCCAACGCAATGATTCAAAGAACAACGATAAGTGTTATAATGCAAAGCAAGGTTTGGAAGTTTGTGCTTGAAACTCTTCAAAGTAACCATGGATTGAGTACTGCCATATTCCATCAACTCTACGACGGTTACGAAAATATGATTCAACCATAAAAATTTTATGTTCTTGTAGCAAAACCATTTTAATTGAAGAGGTAACATTACTAAACACAAATAATTGACAGGTAGAGATGACAGAATACGTCTGACTGTCTAGAGGAGCTGATGTAAAGAGAGATTCGGTTTTAGTTAAAATCACACCCTGCTGAATTGTGTGACAAACGTCACTTTATACGGCCTGGGCATTTTTTTGAAATTCATTGTTGTTTTAATTTCTGAGAAAATGCCAATTTTGGGCGTTTTGGCGCCACATACCCACGATGAAATTTAGATGATAGCAGCTGCCATGGCAAATACGTGTTTTAAAAATTATTCTTCAAATGCAGTATCAGTAGAAAAAGGAAATATTGTTTTATATTTAATGTAAATATAAATGGTGTAACTTATTTATAGTGCCGTGAGGCATATCTTAGAGATTTATGGTTTTAAAATTGTTCTTGATATAGATTTTGAACTCCAACAGTTCGTAGTTGAAGACAAAGTAATGTTTTCAAGCAGGTATTTTTTGGATAGCTCACCCATTCTCTCTAAAATAGAATGTGATGTTAGTACGTCGGGTACACCATAAAAAGCTCCACTTTTTGATTGGGATGTGGCACTTTCTGTGATCATAGTTGATGTCAAAAGATAATTTTTCCGATAGGGAACTACTTGGAAATCCGTGTAGAACACCAAACTGGCGGCCATTAAAGATGGCGCCGTATTGGTGCCAGAGCTGGGCAAATTACTTTTAAAAAGTAATTAATTACTAATTACCAATTACCGCCCAATGCAGTAATTTAATTACCAAAGATTCAATTACTCACAGGAAATAGTAATTCAATTACCAATTACTTAGTAATTGTAATTGTACAACATCAATTACTTTTTCAATTACTTTCAATAAAAATTATTGTCATATACGTAGTTTTATTTAGTAGAACCTTCTTGCAAGTTGCAACTATCATTAGTGTTGTGTCGATTCGTAATCGTAATCTAAAAATGCTTAATTTTTATGTTTTCTTAGCTATAGTAACCTACATACTCTTTCACTTTTGCAGGATTTTTGATAATTAAATCACCAAAACCAAACGTTTTTAATTTTGTTTTGAAGTAAGATGTAAGTAAATAAATAAATTCAAGGATAACAATTATACAGAGTGTTCCAAAAAAATGCGACACCGATTTGGCATAGATTCCTAAGGTTATAATAAACCGATTAAATCTAATATACCTTAGCACAAAGTCCCTTCAGTAAGAAGGTATAGGGACTTGAAAGTTCAAATGTATATATATATTTTATATTAGTTTCCACATAGGTTATCACTGAAGTTGAGCTTTTTATTACGATTGCGGATTTAGTTGCTGAGGCCCGTAGAGCCAAAGCAAATAAACCACATGAGGGATAAAATGAACTTCCAGTGCCGTGGGGTACATTGTTTTTTTAAATCACGAAATTACAACATTTTAATAAACTTTTGTAGGTTATGTTGACGTCGGTTGACGTTTACCTATCGTCCAGCGGCCTACAAAAGGTCGTTAATTTGACGATTTCGACGTTCTTCACTGCCGATTTAAAAAAAATAATTTTTTTGAATCTGAAGAAATGTCGAATTTCATTTTGGCTACATTTTGTAATTATATTAGAAAAATAGCACGCTAAATATGTTATAAAAGTAATTTTTCCAGGTTCGTAATAAATTAATCCACTCGTTTTGCATCGCTCGCTCGTAAATTAAACGTTGAAAAACTCTCACTTTTCTTAACTTGTAGAACAATGTACTATTAAATACGCCTAACCTGAAGCTGAAAGACAAAAATATGTAACTTACCTAAGTATACAGGGTGGAGCATTGGATTTTTTAGTTGTTGGACAGCAAATTTCTATTTAGATTTTGTAGAACACTACGTGGTGATTCAATTGGCGCAACTTGAGTATTTTTTGTTGGCTCAGTTAGAAAATATTTTTTACCCCTATATACAAAAGTAACATTTTTTGTCGCCTGTTAGGGGTTTCCCGAAAATATACGTTTGGTTTCCTGGTCGGTTTCCAATGGCAGTGGGAGCGAATATAATACATTGACTACCGTTGCCATTAGAGACGGGAGGCAATGTGATTAATAATAAATCAACTAACCTCTTGGTTTTGATATTTAAATATTTTTGAATGCAGCTGAATACAAGATATTGTCACATCATAAAATGTAAAAGTGTTGAATGTATAACTCTGGACTAAAACATAAATTTCTCCCTTGCATGATTATAATTGATTAGGTACTGTTCTCGCTAACGCTGAAGAATTAAACTACATCAGCGAGAGGGAATGATACATTTTACTCCCTAGTAATACAAATAGCTATAAAAATGTATTAGGTAACTTAAAATTTAAAAAAAATTCAATTTGGTGTTGATCAGGGACTGTTGAAAGTAAGAATTTTTACAGCAGATATAAAAACAGCTACAAAATATGAAAACTAAGAATGTTTTATCTAACGAGATCGTATCAACAATAAAAGATGTTACCATTCCAACTACTTAAAGTTTTTGAAAACAAAAGACAGGTAAATTGACATAATTGAGGATACTTACAGGGTTTTCAGATTGCTTTTCACCTTGTATCAACTGTGTTTCACTATTTGTCAAATATAATTCCCATTTGTCAACACCTGTCAAAATTATATCAAATGTATTTCCCTTTTGTCAAAACAGTTTCACAATGTACCAAATGTATTTCCCTTTTTGAATCAAACTAAACCATATTTATTTAAATGAACACTACAAATGTAACTATTACAAACAATTGTGGATATATGATATGCAATATTATGAAGTACATATCATAAACTAATTATGTAAGAATTTCACTCCTTTGTAAACACAATCACCTAAGTACGACTGTATATGTTGTAAATATTTTGGATACAATTTTCCCACTGCACTGCATTGGGCTTCACGTTAAACTGTCTTCCCATAGCACCAAAAGACAGTCCCTGATTCATGAAAATAATAATTAATCTACCCACCTCATTTCTTACTTTGCTGTTATGCCTTCTTGCCCTTTCCATATTTGACAAATGTTGAAGGGAAAATCAATTGACATAAATGGAAATTGTTTTGATAAAAAGAGAACTTAATTGATAAAAGGTGAAATATATTTGGCCAATGGGAAACTCATTCGATAAGTGAGGAAACACAATTGGTAAATGATGAAAAGCAATCGGAAAACCCTGTATTCTTTCACAAGTCCAAACACTAACATGTACCTATATTTTACAGATTGTTATATTAATTGTCCCTTTTTCCTATATTTTAAACCAATGTTTCTGATGAAGCTAACATTGAATTAGCGAAACATTAAAAGATATTTTTAAAGATAATTTTAATTATGTGTAATTGACAAAAACGACAAAATTTTTTACTTACGTTGTTAAAAAATGTAAATTAGGTGATTTTATCTCTACATCTGTAAAATAGATGTTTTTTGTGAGGAAAGTAGAATCCTTTTGGGTAGTCTTATTCACACCATAAAAAAGTAAATTAAGCGTCCAAAATCCAAACCTAATCGGCGGTCAACAGGACTTTATTGGTCGACTTTGCTAAGTATTGCAAGGACTGCGGTTTGATTTGGAGGGATTAATAATGGCAAATACGTGACATAAACATCATTCCTTCTGAAACGATGATAAGGGAATTTTCAGGCGCAAATCTGACGCATAGTATCCGCGACCAGATTAAACAAACAATAGACCACTATTAAAGTTCGATACTTGCAACAGAATTAAATTGATTCAATAATGTTAATACTCTAATATTCCCTCAACATTGTACGTAAAAACCCTAGAAAAGTAGCTAATCACATTTTACTAAAGTTTGTCCTCTTCAGATCCCCTAGAATTAGGAACTTGTCCCCAAATCTGGCAACACTGGTCGTGACGCGTCGTACAAAATGCAATAGTTGCTGTTTTCGACTCGCCAGATAAATTAGGCTTCTATTGCTTGGGGAATACCCTATTGCGGTTTGCTTAATATTACCACAGGTAATTCAAATACTTGTAAAGTAATTTAAATACTTGAGAGTAATTTAATTACTCAAAAGTAATTGGGTAATGTAGTAATTAATTACTTTCAAAAAGTAATTTTCAAGTACTTTTTAACAAAAATGGCAATTCCCCATTACAATTACCGCATTTTGAAAAGTAATTGAATTTTAAGGCAAATACACAAAAAGGAATTTAATTAGTAATTTAATTAAAAAGTAATTAATTACTGCCAGCTCTGATTGGCGCACTAATTTTTTTTCTACCTTAGCTCCTAATTGTCCGATTTTGATTTTTGTTTTGTTTGAAAGCTCTTGTGAAGGAGACACTTTTTTGTCCCTATACATTTATCTGTACACCTTAAGGGTTTTGCACAATTTTTAAAAACCTGAAAATTTTACTTTTCTCACGGATTTCATTGACTATTCAACACTATAACATATAAGCCAATCACATTGCAGACATTTGATTTTTTCAACCAATAACAGCAGTATATCACTGAATATTGGGCACCATGCAAAATATTCACAAAACAATGTACGTACTGAAAAAATAAATAGCCTTGTTGCGAAGTATCGCTTAGCAACGATGTTCTGTCCTTAGTGATATCGCTAGGTTACGTAACACTAAACCCCAACAAACTGTGTGGCTTGTTTTAAAATTTTTAAAATGCTGTGTTTTGGAAGTATTCCGCTGAATTTAATTGAGAATGAATAATTATATTAATTGTTGGATTATTTTTCAATAAAGTGAATCGTTGTATTAATATTGTTAAATAGTCGTCCCAAATACCACTCGAAGTGGATATATATTTTTTTAAATATTTTGCCATTTTGACCTGCGGTCTCGCGGAACTTTTAACGCAGTTTTGAGGAAAGGTCATGTGATCTTGTGGTGTGGGACAAAAAGTATATAATGGGTCAAGAGCGAGTAAAGCCTTTTGTTGGTGCTGAAGAAAAAGGCTTACAACTGTACAACAACTATGTAGAAAACCGTTTGAGTAACGAGGAAAAATTGAGTGTATTTGCTCCTATGAAAGAAAGCCGGACTAAGTTCTTTGGCTTTGATCAAAAAAGGGTTTCCTCACCAACAATTTCTGTCTTGAGAAATGATGTTGAGCTTTTCTCAAGAGCTTTCACTGTAAGTCAAAACAGAAACTTGGGTTTTTACTTTCTTTTACGATAAAGGAAGTATTGGATTCACACCAAAAATTCGAAATTGAGTTTTCAACAGATCCCCTGAACCAAAAAAGCACATTTTTGCTCATTGGTCTTTGTGTGTGTGTGTTTGTCTGTGTGTGAACAAAATATCTCAAAAAAGAAAAGAGCTATGGCGTTAAAACTTTATATATAAGTTTTGTGTACTATGTAGATGCGACAGAAAGCTTTTGAAGAAAATTGCATAACCGGAAGTAGATGTTTACTCTCGTGATTTTCCAGTTTTTTCGATTTTTTCAAAAACGGCTATAACGATATTTTTCAGACTCTAGATTTTTATTACATTTTTAATGTGTATTAATGTGAGATAGGTGGTTTTCCAGTTGAATACTTTTAAAATGGGTTTCTTTTGCTTTTTTCTATTTTTTTCATTAACTCTTATTTTAAATAGAATCCCCGGTATATTATTAAAGAAAATTGGTCTCTTTAACTAACGTTCTATTTTGTGCCGTTTTTGTAGAGTTTGTAAATTTTAAAAATACTTAAAAATTAAAAATACAATTTTTGGCTAATTATAAGACACTGTAAAAGGAAGTTGTCTGAGTGTATCACACCAAATTTTTTGAATATGAAAATGCCAGAGCTGTATAGAAGCAGTTAATTTATATGAATATTTTTTAGTATCTCTTCGTTTTTTGTTGGTAAAAGTTTGTTGCCTTAATATAATAGATGTTTTCAAAATAATTAAAATCAATGTTGTTTATAAAAACAAGTTTTTCTTGACATATACGGAACTCCATATACGAAAACCCTTTTTTCTGCGGTAAAAAAGGGATATTCAGTACAATTAAGAAGTTACTTATCAAGGGTAATACCACAAAAGGTGAAACATTTTTAAAATTTTTGCCGTTCACATTCAAATTATTGCGTTTAAATTTCTCGAAACCAAACCTGCGTACAAAATTCCGCGAGACCACATGTAGAGTGGAATTCGAGCAGTTTTTGTTGAGAGAAATTTGCAATAATTTGCAAGTTGACGACAAAAATTCTCTTAAAAATTTGCCTTGAGTGGTATTTGGAAAGATTATTCAACAATATGGGTAGATGACCTTTACCGTGTTTGACAGCACACATTTTTAACGTTTTCAACTATTAATTCAATACTGGGGCATACAAAACCATTATTATGAGTTTTTGGAACGACGCTGATTTGCAAACTTCACTTTGAAGTTTTGGTGAAACGTCAGTCAAAGGCTACTCACTAAATTGAAATCATTGAAACCAAACGGGCTCGCGTGAAAACACTGCGACATTGCTGTTTTAAATTTTGATTGGCCGTTTCTGACATATTAAACAATTTTCATTGGTTCGTTCATTATAGTGTTGAATAATCACTTATAATACCATGAGTAGTCAAAGTTATGTCGAATATTTTTGCTGTGGTATCACTAATGTCCATTGCGCTTAGGCTCGATTATCTCAAGCGCAATGGACATGAGTGATACCACCGCAAAAATATTCTACTTAACTTTGACTAAGAATGGCATTCGAGGGACTATTCAATGAACCAAACTACTTTTTAAAATTTGTTTTCAGTAAATCTAGCAACAAACTACGCAATTTCTATAGTAACAGAACACTAATATTGACTTTTTCTAATAAAAATCACATTTGTTTAAAATATTCAGTATAGCACTAGTGAAAATTGTCGATTATTTTCACTAGTGAAAATTGTCAATATAGTTCATTTTTATTGGCTCAAAGACGTCAAATATTATATTTTTATTGGACAGTTTTTGATACATGACAAGTGAGTTAAATAGTCAATGAAATTCGTGATAAAACTGAAATTTTCAAGTTTTTGGAAATTGTGCATCTAACCTTGGCAGGCGCTTAAAATAAGAAGTTAGTACCAATATCTCGGAAGTATGACACAGCCATCACAGATTTGAATTTTCCTTTAAAAAGTGTCGTAATGATGTCAAAATAGTTTTATTCGAAATACCATAGTAATGCTTTTTTTGCGCGGCTAAGTTTAATTTGTTTTAAAATTATTCTGCATCTGCGGAATGTGCAATCATGCACTAATGTAACCGCCGTTATATTCCGCACTGTCTTTAAAACCCAATGAGCCTCGAAATTAAACAACCCTGTATATACATTGGGTCCCAATATGATTTCTGTTACAAATATCGACAGAAATTAAAAATATTTACCTCTTAACACGCTATTGTCCTGTTGGGCAAATAATTCAAAGGACTCAATTTAAAAATCGGAAGGAATTAGAAATAATACACTCAATGAGTGGGAAACTTCGCAATGTTTTTTTGCAAGAAGAGGCTGGAGCGACAATTAGTGCTTAGAACGACATGCCTGACGTAATACTTCTATTTATAAAATACAAGAAAAAAGACCCGACTGGGAGTGGACGTGACGACTGGGAGTGGACGTGAGAAAAAACCTGACGTTATTATTATCTACAGCAGGGGTCGGCAACCTTTTTCGGACGGCGGGCCATTTTCAAAATAAATTTTTTTATGCGGGCCGCACATTCAAATGTAACTTAAATAGTGCTTTTATATCATATACGAGTATAAATATTATTAAAAATAAATATAGAAAATATTTATTTTTTATTGACATGCTATAATAACAATAATGTTAGAGAACAAAAATTTTACAATTCTTAAAAGGGAAAAAAAAGAAAATACAATTCCAATTAAATATGTATAAATATGTAAATATAAAATATATAAATATAAAAAATATAAAATATTGTAGTGAAACGTCATACGGCTGTCAACATGAACGCACATATGAACATACAGTAGCAAACTGGCGAAATGAAAGAATTAGTGATGGGCCTATTCGGAATGAATAATCGGAAAGTTTCCGATTGTTCAAAAAATCGGAAGGTTCCTATTATTTCGGAACTTTTCGGAATTCGATTAATTTACTGTTCGGTGCACAAAATTCGGAACTTTCGGAATTCGATTATTTTACTATTCGGTACACAAAATGAGAAAACGAAATGCCAATTTGAACTGAACGGAATACGGAATGTTGTATTGACTCACTTGACTGCTATATGCTGGTTGGCGAATGTCGACGGGTCGCGCCGTGTGCGCACGTGTATGATACG
>CALNHX010013098.1:0-20144 GCA_940337035.1 Agriotes lineatus
TGGGAAAGGAAGATTTTACGAAGAGTATTCAGGAGTAAAACGGTGGATGGCCAATGGCAAAGAAGAATAAATGCAGAAATAATGGAATTATACAAAGAGCCGAGTATAACACAAGTAATAAAATCATACCGGATTCGATGGTTGGGACATGTAGAGAGGATGGCGGAGGAAAGAGCTACAAAGGTCGTGCTTAAACGTGACAACGAAGGAAGGAGAGGGAGACCAAGAGCCAGATGGTTGGATGCGGTGAAGGAAGACCTCGCAAAATTAAAGATTGGGAACTGGGAGGTGGCGGCGAGAGACAGGAAGCGATGGAAGTCAATAACAAAACAAGCCTTGGGCCTGCCGAGCTAACTATATAGATAGTAATTTACTAACTATGAACGAAAGCAAATGTTATTGTATAAATTCTTCATGAAACAGACATACGTCACCTAATTTCAAAAAAATATTTATACATCTCCCAATAAAGGAAAATAAATAACTCTATTTGCAAAAATGTTATTGAAAATTGTAATAATC
Source organism: Agriotes lineatus (assembly GCA_940337035.1). Taxonomy (NCBI): domain Eukaryota; kingdom Metazoa; phylum Arthropoda; class Insecta; order Coleoptera; family Elateridae; genus Agriotes; species Agriotes lineatus. The sequence continues at coordinate 523 of CALNHX010013098.1, forward strand.
TTGTATATCTAGGAGCAAAGACTATCTAATATAGATATTGGATAGTCTAATATCGATATTGGATAGTCTATGCTAGGAGTTACAATACACAGTAATTTAAAATACGACGTACACGTTATTCAAATATGCTTAAAAATTACGAATTATTTTCAAATGCTTGCAATTGAGCACAATCCTTTAAATGTTTGGAATATCTTAATTTATATTTCAGAGCCAACTAGAATAACTCAAGATTCAGAATCTCTCATTGATGTCATTTTATCTTCTGATCCATTTCTGTTTAAATACTCGAGGCTAGAGAATAACGATGAATCTGATCATGAACTCATATATTGTACAATCGCTAGAAAGGTAGTCAAGTAAACCCCTGTTGTCAAATTCTATCGCAACTTAAAAAACTTTAAATAAATTAGTAAATTACTTTAAGCTACTACCATTACAACAAATCTTTTACATAAATGATATTAATGCACCAGTTAGCATACTAAATAGCAATTTAACCAAATTGTTTGATAGACATGCACCTTGGAAAACAATAAAAACTACAAAACCGTATAGCCTATGCCTTGGTTAACTGACAATGTAAAACTAATAATGAAACTAAGGAATAAGGCGAAACTAAGATTCAAAAAGTCAAAAAATTATGTTCATTGGGAAAACTATAAATCATTATGGAATCTGACAAGCTATTATAAATAGTCAAACAATGCACTACCTAAATGCTGCGTTGATGACTGTTACAGATGATATCCTTGAAGCAATACACTGGAAAATTGATAACTTACCCTATTGGATTATAGTAAAGCATTCAATACGATTAATCACGATCTGTTGATTGCAATACTTCAGTACGTGGGTTTTTTAAAACGCAATAGATTTATGTAAAAGTTACTTCACTAACAGAATTCAAAGTGTAAATGTGGACAGTAACCTTTCCTTTGCACGAACCATATTGCAAGGTGTGTCTCAAGGCATGATTCTTGGCCCACTACTCTACACTCTATATACTTCAAAATTTTCTGAATTTATTTATTGAACATAGTAAAATGCACATGTTCGCGATGACACACACATTGATTGCTAATTTCTACCATCCTATTTTAACCAGGGGATGAAAGACATCTCTAGTGACTTGAATAAAATATTTGATTTGTCAACCAAATATTGTCTGCTTTTAAATCTGTCGAAATCCTGTGTTCTTCTGTTTGCCAGAAGTCGACTGCAAAAATATAAAATTTATAGTTCAAACTACAATCAATGGGCCAGTAATACCACTAAAAGAAAATGCCAAAGACTTGGGCCTTGTTTTGGAGAATATTTTTAGATACAGGACTCGTATAAACAAATGTATACAAAAAGCATACGTAAACCTAAAGCTACTGTATCCATATAGATTGTATCTGACTAAGGATCAAAAGAAATTGCTGTGCGATACTTTAGTGTTCTCCCAGTTCTTACATTGTTCAGAAATATACTCACCTTGCTTAGATCGTGATTCAGCTGGAAGGGTACAGAGTCCAAAACGCTTGCTTAAGATTTATTTATTGCATTCGTAAATTTGATCATATTTCACACAAATAGAAGCTAAATGGCTTAATTTATCATTAAATAATTATTAATAAAAACAAGCCTTATCTATATAATAAGATAAAATTCCGAACAGATGTACATAATATAAACTTAACATACGAGGGTCTTATTACACTGCCACATCACAAAACTGGTCTCTTTCAACGTTCATTACAATATAACGTCAGCAATATATACAGTGAAATACCATATTCGTTAAAAGAATTATCTGTTACAGCCTTTAGAAAAAATTATTTAAATATTTTTTTGCAAGAATTGGTAACATGTTGCCTGCTAATATAATACAGCTGGTTGTTCGTATTCATATGGCTTTGCTAAGTAACATTTTAATTAGAATTTAGTATAATTTTTCTTAGTTAATGTAGGCATTAGCTACATATACTGATTATACATATATAATTTCAAGGTTTAGTTGAAAAACAGTTTAACCAAGCTAAACCTTGTGATTTTGGTGTGAATAGACTATATATAGTTATTTACATTACAAGCTGCGAAAGCTTACTTTTAGGTGTGAGGTGTTTTTGAATGGCCGAGGCGAAGCGTAAGCGTAGCCGAGACTGTTTAAAAACTCCGAGCACCTGAAAGAGCTTACGCAGCGTGTAATGTATTAAACTTTTCATTCTCCCCTCAATATTTAATAAAATACAATGACTTTTGTGATTATAATAAAATTAGTAAGACAGGTGACTTGCCGTTAACGTTACTTTGGTAACAATACAAAAGCATTATTTTATGACATTTGTCAAATATCATTGAATAGTCTGTCATAATTTAACATGAATTTCATTAAAGAAGCTGCAAACATTGGGTGCAGAAGTTTGTTGCCGGACAAATCCAAAGGTCGGTACAATCAAGCTTACGAAAGTTTCATGGCATGGTATGCAACGAATGATGTTGACATTTTTGCTTTTTGTCGTCCAGGGCACGAAAGTTTTTCATACCTAGCAACCCATCACTTAGCATATTTTACTTTCGCTTTCAATTGCCTTATCAAAATCGAAAATGGCACTTTCGTAGAGGGGAGAATGAAAATATTGTTTCCAATTATGTCCTGTACAACATGTATTCTCCACCAAAATAAATACATTATTATTATTATTAACCTATTTCGAACATTTTCCAACAAACAGCTATATTGAATTGAATTGGTATTCCACACTACACAGCAGCATTCCAGTTTACTACGTACCAACACGTAATATAAAATATTTAATGCATTAACTTGTCTAAAATATTTTGTTTCTTATTATAAAGTTTAGAGACCTATGAGCATCTCCACAAATTTTTACAAATTCTTTAAAATGGAGTCGTACCTGAATTCGTTAATTGTTTGTGCATTGTGTGTGTGTGTCCAATAACTCTGATGTGTGTTAGCTTTTTCGCAATTCTTAAATTTTGATTCAGATTTGTATAGCACATAAAAAAGTATAATAGGGGTGTCTGAAGAACCAATCTTCTATCTAGTAAGGAACATGGACAAATGGCAGGAAAACATTATTGATTTGTGCATTTACCCATCTGTGTATTTTTTCGGAATTTTTAAATTTTTACTTCAGATTTAGATAGATGATGAAAAAGTAGAATACCAATGTCTGAAGAGCCAAGCTTGTATCTCGTAAGAAACAAGAACAAAGTGATGGATAAATTTAAAAAAACTAATTTTAAGGATAATTTTAAATGTCGATTAAGAGTTTGTCTTGCAATGTTGCGCTTAGCATTTTCAACTGGTTCTATATGTTGCTGAAAATTTAATGTGGTATTTAACATCACATCGAGGTTGGGTATAATATTATTGATAGCATAATTTTCAATAATGAGTCTAGTATTTATGTTATTTAAGGCTTTTCACTTGTATGAGTGATCGTATGTTTAACTAATTTACTTTTTTGTGTTGTTTTGAAATCACAAACTAAACAGACATAAGGCTTTTCACCTGTATGAGTCCGCATATGTCCAACTAAATAATGTTTGTATGTTGTTTTGAAATCACAAACAGCGCAACTATAAGGCTTTTCACCTGCATGAACCCTCACATGCGTAACTAAATTAGCTTTCTGCGTTGTTTTGAAATCACAAATAGAACAAATATACGGCTTTTCACCACTATGAGTCCTCACATGTCTAACTAAATTACCTTTATTTGTTGTTTTGAAATCACATGCAGAACAAATATAAGGCTTTTCGCCTGTATGAGTCCTCACATGTGTAACTAAGCCACTTTTCTGTGTTGTTTTGAAATCGCAAGCAGAACAAATATAAGGCTTTTCACCTGTATGAATCCTCACATGTGCAACTAAATAACATCTCTGTGTTGTTCTGAAATCACAAACAAAACACACATAAGGCTTTTCGCCTGTATGAATCCTCATATGTGCAACTAAAAGATGTTTGTATGATGTTTTGAAATCACAAACAGAGCAACTGTAAGGTTTTTCACCTGTATGACTACTCATATGTTTAACTAAGATTCTTTTATCTGTCGTTCTGTATTCACAGACAGAACAGCCAAAAGGCTTTTCGCCTGTATGAGTCCGCACATGTCGAGCTAAATTAGATTTTTGTGTTGTTTTGAAATCACAAACTAAACAAATGTAAGGCTTTTCACCTGTATGAGTCCTCATATGCCCAACTAAATGATGTTTGTATGATGTTTTGAAATCACAAACACAGCAACTGTAAGGTTTTTCACCTGTATGACTACTCATATGTTTAACTAAGATTCTTTTATCTGTCGTTCTGTATTCACAGACAGAACAGCCAAAAGGCTTTTCGCCTGTATGAGTCCTCACATGTTGAGCTAAATTACATTTTTGTGTTGTTTTGAAATCACAAACTAAACAAACATAAGGCTTTTCACCTGTATGGGTCCGCATATGTCCAACTAAATGATGTTTGTATGTTGTTTTGAAATCACAAACAGAGCAACTATAAGGCTTTTCACCTGCATGAACCCTCACATGCGTAACTAAATTAGCTTTCTGCGTTGTTTTGAAATCACAAATAGAACAAATATACGGCCCTTCACCTTTATCAATCCTCATATGTGTAGCTAAATTAGTACTTTGGATGCCTTCTTGTTCGATGTATAACTTATCAAATTTGTCATTACTATTCATGGTCTGTGATATGCAGGATGTAGTTTGTGTAGAAATACAAGATTTACTATCCGTAGTTTCTTGTTTGATGTCCATTATAGTTGTTTTAACGTCATACTTCTTGTGATAGATGAGCCAATAGAATTTAAATATCTTCAGACCTACAACAAAAGGAGTTTGACATTAACATACGATAAAATTATTAATATGGCATTTTGAGTGTATTAAACAGTAAAATTGTTAATTTATTGTAAATCTTAACAGCTTTATGTTTCATATTGTTTTATTTTACTATAAAAACGAAATCCTGGTTACAAATAGACCTCAAATGACAAATCAAAGATAGCCCGATTGGTTGAGACCCATTTTATAATTAAACTTCTACTAATTCTAAGAATGCAGTTTGCACTCGTACATGGAAGAACTTTTTTTATATTTACTTGAATTAGTCAATTCAGCATCCACATGCTGCCATTCATAATAGTTTTATGAAATACAGGTTTTGACACTACATAACATAAAAATATAACTTATGCTAGTCTATTATGGCAAATACATATCCTTTGGTAGTTGGCATTATAATCTATTGTGAATGTTTTTATGGTCTAGGTCAGGGGTGGCGAACCAATGGCACGCGTGCCATTGATGGCATGCGGCAAAATAATTTGGGCACAGCCTTAATTGAGGAATTTAGGTACCTCATCGAAACAAATTTTTTTTCATCTACATTTGAGGTCATAGTAACAAAGTTCATTGTGAACAAGGCTACCGGTGCCGGAATGGCAACAGACTGCGCGACAGAGATAGGTAGATTTCGCGCGAATTTCTGACCGAACGGATGGGAGTGAGCTATGGAGACGGCGAGAGGGGCGCTGTTACGCTTAGTTTGTAGTTCGCATGCAGTATTTGAAATAATTAGTTGGATTTTACTTTAAGCATTTATTTTGTAAGTTTTCCCCTGGATCGTTAGGCAGCCCTATTCACATTTATTTTTAAATATTGAATACATTTTCCCCCTGCGTAGTTAGGCAACTCTATTTTTATCTTGTGATAACATTTTTCAGCAAATTACAGCTATGTTGCTATCAATTTAGACCAAACTGCATTCCAATAGTTTTTCTGGTGGTCCTTTTCCAATTTTTGGGAGATTTTGATAACCTGAGTTGAATTTCGTGTGGTAGTATTTGTCGACCTTTTCCATCCCAGCTTTCGCTTAAATAAGTTGGTTGCCCCTCGGCTTCGTGCTTCACCAGCTTAGTTATAGCTTGGTTCATTTGAGAGGGGTGAATTTGGAAGCAACGAAAGCCCACTGAACGTTAGGATAATTGTTTATGGTTGCAATCTTTACGTTCACGACGCTCTTGCGGAATTTTGGGGCCGACTTTCGTTGTTTGCACGGCACTTCAGGCTGTCCGCCACCTCCAGGTTAGTCTTCTTCAGCTCCCGCTTTTTAGCTCGGTTATGTACCTAGGAATATGTATTTTTAGCCTATTTCTACCTGGCATTATTTGATGGCACGTCATGGTCTCATTAACCATTTCTTTAAAAAAAATGGCACGTAGATCAATAAAGGTTCGCCACCCCTGGTCTAGGTGGTAAATCACTGCTTGCACATCTCCAAACAACACATGTCTACATACTAATGGGTGACTTAGTGCTTTAGAAAGCAGGAACACACATTTAACTTTTATAGAAGATTTCCTATTTATGAGTGGATATAGTTGGGTGAGCCTTGGGTCATTCTTCACAAGAGTGCCAGTTAATGAGGTGCTAGTAATGCTCAAAGATCTTTTGCCTACAGACCAAGTTGAACTTGTCGAAATATGCATCAAAAACACTAACGGCAGTTGGAGTACACTAACTTCAGTTGAAATAATAAAATATATGAACAAGGCGAAGAAGCATCTATGGGTTCACCGCTATCACCTGTTATCGCTGATATTTACATGAAAGCATTTGGAACCAAAGCTCTAGAACAAGCGCAATTAAAACCTGCTGGTTTAGATGTGCAAGCGATACCTTTGTCATTTCGTCACACGGACGCCAGACATTGAATCTGTTTCTAAAACACTTGAATTCTGTACATCAGAATATATAATTCACAATGGACGTAAAGAAAAATGACAGTGTTCAGTTTCTACATGTTCTGGTAAAACGTAAATCAGATGGTAGTTTAGGACATGCAGTCAGTCTATAGAAAGAAAATACACACGGACATATATCTAAATGGTAACTCACACCATCATTCAATGCAAAAAGAAGCAGTTCTTAAGACTTTGGCAACCAGACCTGTCATATTTTAGATGCAGAAAATCTAGAGAGAAAAAGAACATCTATTTGACTCTTTACAAAAGAACGGATACACAACTACCACCATATAAAAAGTGCTAGACAAGACTATGACACAAAAGGCTAAAGAAGAATCCCCTCTGGAAGGCTTAGTGTTTCTACCTTACGTTACAGGCTTGACTGATAAGATAACATGTGTCCTGAAATGATGTAACATCAAAATTGTGTTCACGACCAATGAAGCTTTGGATAATGGTTTCAGATCAGTAAAAGACAAAATTTCAAGTTTAAAAACCGCTGGCATATATCACATTCCTTGTTCTTGCGACTCGAATTACATTGGACAGACTGGTCGTTTTATTGATTGAAGGATTCAAGAACACAAGGTATCACAAAATCGGCCATAGCTGAGCATACCTTTACAAATGGGCACATCTTAGAATTTGAGCACGCCAAAGTACTTGCCAGAGTGCCTCACTACTTCCCATGAGTGATACGTGAAGTCATAGAAATACAAAAACACTTAAATAATATAAACACGGAAGATGGTTTTAAGTTCGAAATCTGCCTAAGTAGGGGAAAGTCGGACAAAACCGGGTATCAGACCAAAAATTGGTTGTATTGAGTGCCACTTTATAGTAGCAAAAGTTTGTTTTATTTTGAAATATTCCAAAATTACTTAAGTTTGATCTACCACTGTCAATTTTTATTAATATTCCTATAATTAGTCAATAAGTTTTCCTTAAAAAATTGCAAAGTACCCGATTTTGTCCAACCTGTATAATAAAACCGGGTAGTAACATAAATACCATGTAAATAAGCAAATACCGAAAAAAGCCTCTATTCAAAATATGTGAACAAAAATCAAAATATTCATAAAAGTTATGAACAGAAGTCACAAATAAACACTTTATCTCTGTCATCACAGGCAGTACAGGCTTCATGAGACCATTTGTTGCACAACACACATTTTATCCTGCCTTCGTTCGACTTAAGAGTTTGAAAATAGTTTGTTGCAATAAAGACACGCATCGTCATTATTGTCTTCTTCCTCCGAATCATCAGAATCTGCAATCGGTAATTTCGGGACCAATTTTGTTTTTGGTGCAGCCTTTTTTACCATTTTTTTCTTTTTTTTGCCATCTTCATTTACCAATATTAGTGCTACATTGATTGCAGATGATCTATACTCCACAAAGTTTAGTTCTAGTACGATCATTTTTGCTAAAACATATACAGGTAACATGCAATTTGCATTTGCAGCCATTGCATTGAAGACGCGGTTCATTCGTGACAGGTCGTTTACAATTTGCACATGAGGACATGCTGAGAGCACTTGCAAAGGTCTGATTTATTTACAAGGTTGCGCATGCTGATAACAATTTTGGGTTACTATGTACTTAATTGTTGTTTACTAATACTGTCCGAATTCTGTAACTAATTATAACTTCACCTACTACAGACACTGTAGAGCAAATATTTGTGCACTGTAACACGTGAAATTTACTTGGAAAATTCTGCTACATTTCTATAAACATAAACATTAACTGCCAACTACAATGATGAAATTTGTGGAGGATATTGTTGGCAACTGGATTATTTGAGTCGGGAGTAGAAATATGGTGTAGCTGGCATCCTGAAGTTGCTTGTGCGTAAGCTTTTCTTTGGGTGCTACTTTCTGATAGAGGTAGGGTTGCTGATAAAAGTACGATTTGAGATTGGGGGCACTGCTGCTGTTGGAGTATTTGGTAGTTTCTTACTGATAGCTGCATCCTCTGTAATTTGCAGGATGCCGTCCTTGGCAGTTGCAGCAAGTTGGCAGATCTTCTTTCGTTTTGTTGTATTCAGTGTAGTGGTGGTTAATTGCATTTAACGCATCTGGGTGGAAGTGTACAATAGTTCTTAGCATGACCAGTTTGCTGACAGCAATGACATTGAGGAATGTGAATTTGTATTAGAGAGGTTGTTTGGGGTTTGAAATTAAAATAGCAAAAGAATGATTTGGAGTGATAGTTCTATATGCACCGAGCGAGAACGGAATTGAAAAAGTAAATGTAAAATGATGCCCTACAATAAATAAACAATAGAGAAAACAGATGGGCAAATGATAATCACAAGGGGCTTCAATAGTAGAGTTGGAAAAGGTATTAAAAGATATAGACATTGTGGAAAAGTATGATGAACAATAAATAAATAATAACAGGAAAGAACCACTGAAATGTTGTATTATTAACGAACTATTAATTATACCAAACACATGGTTTCACTTAACAAATTCACTAGTATGGCAATTGCTTAAATTCGTTTCTGACATCTCTAACCTCAAACTGACTGCAACCACAAAGATGGATCTGCATGTCTAAAAAATTTGCGTAATTTGAATTCCAAACACCCCAATGGCAAAATTAACATTAAGTCAATACAATGTAATTGATGTGACGTAATTTCCGGCTAACCTGGTATTGTTTCAGTGACGCAAACCGACGCTCTGATCTGCCTTTGTTCTATTTCCGGCAAAAAACGGTCGATATCTTTGGTCCAAATCGCAAAATGAAAAGAAGCCACGTCGATTAAAAATCTCTGGAAAGCTTCTGTGAACTGGGACCTGGTGTTACACCTCGTAGAAAGTCTAATCTTGATGAAGCCCAAATTTTACGGGTCTGCTCCAACTGCTTCCTGTGAACTTTTACCTTGCAAAAGGCCACGTATGCTGGCTTCACCCAATCGACTTGGTGATGGCTTATTCCTCCAAATTTCTGCAGCCAGGCACTCAGGAAAGACTGGTTCAAGCGTAGTACATACGATTCTTGCTGGCCGATACCTCTCAGTAGTCGAAAAAGGGCTCCGAAGTTGATCACACTTGACAAATCTTGCAGCTTTTATAAAAACTGGGAGCACCTCTTGTTCCCAACAAATTTTACAAGCTTGTTTTTTGATATTAAACAATTGACTCTCTGGTAACTTAGCAACTACGATTTACATTTGTTTTTATGAAAAGAGTTGAACTAAAGTTTTGATGTTTTTTCTTAACTACTAAACTGTATTTTTCTTGGAAAATTGTCACTTTAAACTTTACTCTGATTTCTTATTCACTTAGTTTAAATGCACTGTTTCATGAGTTTATTTAGCACTGCACTAATTGTCTGTGTCCTTTTGATAGGTTGCCTTTTAAGATTGCTCTTTGCAATGGGCTAATTGCTTTGCTCGCACTGCTCCTTTACCCATCAGTTATCTTGCCGTTTCTTGGGTTATAACTTTTAATCCTCATAACGCTCATACAATTTCGGTACTTCACAAACCATCTTTGTATTATTTTAAATTCACATTATTGTTGATTTCACCAAACTCAAATCTGTCAGCTACATAAATTAATCTGCCTTTGCCATACCTAACATCAATTATTAATAAAACGCTGAACGTAACCCTTCTGAATCCTGTCCTATCTAATGCTAACCTTTCTCACTCCAATTATAATTACTGCTACTCATCTCAAGTGCATTTATTAGTGTAAAATTACTGACTTTCTTGCAATAAATAAAATATTTAGTTCTGTACTCATTTTGAAATTATTAATTTTTCGTGTTAGTTGGGCAACCGGAATTGCTGTGGGCAGTAAACCATTACAATAAATACCAAGTTTACAAGGCGCAGAGGATGCGGATTAGAAATATGCTACAGAACGTTTTTGCTTCCTGCGTCAGAAACTATTACTAATAGCCCTAAAATCATTCCGGCTTTAGTTTTATTATTCCTGGAGCAGGGAGAAACCTGTGACTTGATGTTTAATTTGGTATGTTTCCAGTAATTTGAGTCGCAAACAGGCAGATGCCAGCACCCAAAGTCAGGGAGCGAGGTGTCCCGCGTGTTGCCTGCAACGCCACCCAGAAGGATTCATTATTTTATTTTTTGAGTTAATTTTGTAACCAAGGTGTAAGAAATTAAACAAAATATTTGTAATTTTGACTCAAGTCATTTCACTCCAGCTGTCTACAACCCTAAGCCAGAGCCAGCCACGAGCAGTAATAAATAACGTATGTTGCAAGTAAAATAATCAGAGCTTAACATTGAATAAAAATTGCATTTGTAAATTCCGAAACGTTACAACGCGTTTACTAAAAACAAAGTAGTGTAAATCGTAAGCCTAAGCATACTAACCACAATAACTGCCAAGCAACACAATGATTAATATTTTGCAAATTCAATCTTGTGACTAAGGTTGTTTTAAAAAAGTTTGACATCTTATGAGTAAGTAAAATTTCCTGCAGTAGTTACCGAGCTATAGCTATCTTTCAAAGCACAGATATAACCCATTGAACCCCTTTGGGGAGTGAATACCGAAAGACCCTGATAGTAGTTTGACCCAATTTGCAAGAGGAATTAATTTGAGGAATTTCATCTTCCTATCTGCAGTAGTCCCACTTTGCGGCAATCTTTAGATTAACACGTCCACTCCATTTAACCCCCTTGGCGGATAAATTCCGAAAAACCAACAAAACAGTTTGATGCAATTTATAAGAGAAACTGATTTTAGCTTTCTTCTTGGAGTAGTTACTGCGTAATGACAATCTTAAACAGATGTACTCCATTTAACCCCTTTGAGAGGGTTACTTCTAAAAAACCGACAATATAGTGTGACTCAATTTATAAAATAAACTGGTTTGTGAAATTTAGCTCCCTATAGCAATAGTTACCACGTAATGGCGATCATTAGAAAAATAGATGTACTTCATTTAACCGCTTTGGAAGCGTGAATTCCAAAAACCGCTGAAAACGGTTTGAGACAAAACAGATTTGCTGAATTTCAGTTTCCTACCTGCAGTAGTTCCCCCTTTGTGGTGATCTTTATAGTGTCAGTTATAGTGTTCTAACAACTGGCCAAAAGCCAGCTTTCTCCAAATTATTCCTGACGTCATCCCTTCTTTAAAGCACTATGCAGAAGGCATAGGAAACCTTACAACTTTTAGTAGTTGTTCAGCACACAAACAGAAAGTTTTCACCAATTTACAGATTACATTTTTTTTTTGGTTTTTGGTAAAATTTCTTATAAAAGGCCTGGGCTATATTATATTCACAAATAACATTTAATGTTTTGTAGAATCCTAACTTAGTATTATTAGTTGTAAATATTTATTTTTACTAAAATGTAAACCCTCTAAGCAGGGAAGAAAAAATAATTTCCAAAGAAGATAGTATGTGTGCATAAATGTGCACAATATCGAATCAATAAGTAATCCCTTAGCAATAATTATCTAACAGTTAAAACAGCAGATTAATTAATTACTACCTGCAATATCTCTAGTGCTCTGAATATTACCAATAATTACCGAAAGTTTACAAATGCTTTCGCAAAAAGCATGAATGAATAGCAAGAAAAAATTGTTTAGAAGTACTCAGGGCTCTTGTGATATTATCCATGGATACAGATAATGAAAATAAAACTGATAAAATCCAAGGGGATTTTTTACCAGTATAAAAAGCATAGTTACTTGTATTTTGAAAAATCACGACATTTGATTGGGTGATTTAGTGGAGTACCGAGACAAACTAACCTACTCAAATTACCAAGCTGAAGGGGAGGGAATTTATCAAAGTTAGTTTGTGTGATAAAAATAAACTGATAAAATCCCAAGATGATTTTTTACCACTACAAAAACGCATGATTGATTGTGTTTTGAAAAATCATGACATTTGAATGAATAATAAGAGATGCGAGAAATAGTCGCTGAAATTGCACTAGTGCAAAATAATCAACTGAAATCAATTACCTCCATAAAAACTAAAATAAACAGTTTCACGCTATTGGTTGTTTAATAATATAAGTTAATATTCTTAGTAATTAACCAGCAATTTTAAGAATTACAAATTACAAAATTAACCGGTTCATACGAAGCATTAGAATTGGTGTGCATTTCTGATATGCTTATTTTTGAGTGGATGAAGTGTTTTATGACCACTAATAATCTTATCCCATATTCAAGTGAGAATTATTTATATGCTTACTTGAGGCCTGACGAAATCTGCAGAATTAGATAATACACCCTATCGTTATGGTGTCAGCTGCTACACTTGGGAGTTTTGCTTTGTTCTGAAAGAAGAGAATATTCTTAATTACAAATGCTTTAATCACTTGCTTAGTGAAATATTAACATTTACAAATATTGTTAATAGTACATACTCCTCACCCAAAATAATTGTGCGGCTGAAATGCACAAAACAGCCACGGAGACATGTTCAAAACTGTTTATTGTACACAAGCTTCAATAGAATGAGTAACGATTGACTTCACCACAGTTGTCCATTGCACATACGTTTCTCACTTGCACAGTTATTTTCGATGAATCATACGGTCCACACCGCACATCGTCAAAAATACCAGCGGTTGGTACTTACACCTAGAAGGTTATCGAATTGCACCAAATTTGCCAGATGCATGTAATGCACCTGATTTAGAAGTATATAAAAGACGAATCACTCCAGTAAATGCAAATCTTTTTAGGTTATATCCCGGATAGAGACTGTTAAATTATTTAATAAAATTTTCGTACCGACACATCATCTGACTAACGATTCATTAATGGTTCAATTTTCGTAAATTCGAAAACAACGTTGCGAGCAAGTAATTCTTAAATGCAAATAATGTCGCCATATTCAATCACTTATTGCCGTATTTACCTACTCCAGTACAAAAGACCTACTCTGTCAAGTATACATCACAAAGCATGGTTGCTTTGTGTCAAGCATATATTATCACATATAATATCATAAGAGCATTAATTCCTTCCGGAAATTTTTTTGAGTGCGTTCCAACAACGTCGTATTAATTTGCCTGAGCGGGAGGCGAGGGCAAATTAGGATGTTGTTGGAATGCACGAATAATAATTTCCGGATATGAATTAATGCTCGAATGCAGATTCGGTAAGAAAATCGTAAAGACACAAACCTTAAAAGGAAGTAATGTCTACCTACAAAAAATTTCCAAGAAATTTTTGTTGTTGTCTTGGTTACGACTCGTGAACTAATTTTTCTATTGGTCATTAATGAGTGTCGTACGATTTTCACTTCTATATTTTCAGCGCCCGTAAATTTTCGCCCGTTCCCAAAACCTAATAACTATATGGTATTAAGGTCTACTCACACATATTAGTGCAGTGTTAGTGCCGCGTCCGCTCAGTTCCGTGAAAATAATATCGTTGCTTTGAATTTAACCGACGCATCTACACATGTCCGGCACCGTGCCGTATTTTACCCCTCAGTGTCAGTTCAGCTTCCGTACCGTGATTTTATATATCGTCGCCGACGATATTTTTGCAATTTCACGGACGTTTTTTGATGTATAGTTGGTCAATCGTTTGTGCGTAGTTGCGAATATGAATGACGAACAACTTATAGAACTGGTTCGGAATTATCCTGTTCTTTATGATCTATCCAATCCAAACTATATGGACTCAAACAAACTGTAAACCGTATATGTGTACATAGGCGTCACTGACACGTCACTGATGTCACTGACACGGAGCTAACACGGAACTGATATGTGTGGATAGACCTTTAACTGGTAGAAAAAAAAATCTAAACGTGCATGGCCGTAACACTTCCCTTTTAGGTAAGGCGCTATATAATTTAAACTAATCAATCGATCATTGGCCCGCCGGACGGCTGAGTGGTGTTGCATATCTTACGGCACTTGCAAAAGTTAGTTCCAATCGGCTTAGTTAGTACTTAGATGGGTGAACATCTGGTGAGCGAGCGTAGTGTTCTAGCTTAGACAGGCTCCACTATGTCAATGACGCTACGCATAATATGGTACCTGAAGGAGGTTAGTTGACTGCTTTCGACGTGCGGCAGAGTTGCAGGTGGTCGTTCTCCAAATCAACTGCCCCAAAATCCCTTAAGCAACTGCACAAAAGCAACACGAAGCTGTGGGTTGAAGCGGTCTGGGTCTAACATCCCAAACGAGGGTGAAAATGAAGTCCGTGGCGAAAAAGCAGGTCTCGAAACGGCACGGAACTTCGTTATGCACCAGTAAGTCTTTTTACTGGAATTCTCACTACAATAATCTGTCAAACGACGTATTTAAGGCTGCCAATTTACGATAAACGAGAATTTCCAGGCTTACAACGATTAAATGTGTTACTCAACGACATTTAGCAACAACTCCCAGGCACAACAGTTCCCGACACGTGCAGTTCCAAATACAATAGGCGGGGCAAAGTCACTGTTATTCGAAACATTCACTTTACGATCTCTGATAGACGGAAAAGCGCACCGGTTTAAGCTAGAAGCGAAATTACAGCGTTTTCGAAAGGCAATCCGGCTGCGCAGAACGCTGCGGCCGGAGCCCAAAATTCATACACGTTTCTTTCTAAAAACCAACTGAGGCCACGTATGCGTGACTTAGCTTCGTTTTTTCTTTAGCTTATGCGAAATAATGAGCCACGCAAAAAATTCCAACAAGCTGATGCAATACCTGACTAAGCGGTTCGCAAGAACTCGGGGGAAGTTTTGGGCCTGTCTGAACAACAAACATTTTGAAAATGCAATTGCTTCGCATGCAGGAATAGCTTACGTCAGCGTTAATCTTTAAATAAGCGAAAAGAAGTGTTGGCCAAAGTAAAAGTTTGATTACGTCACTAAACTACGGATTTGGCTCAAGTTATGCGAAAAATACAGGAACGTACTAATTTCGAAGAATTGTCCTTACATAGGTTCAGGGTCATTTCAATTCCCCCAACTGGGGCGGGCTGCTATAGGGACCTTGCTTCCCTCTTCAACCAATAACGAGAATTTTAGGATGGAAGAGAGACAGGAGGGGTGTAGAATGGAAGAGAGGCCAAGAAAGGTGGATAAGTACTGCCCCGTCATTCGCCTCAGAGAAGGTACTCTGTTGACCCAGGAAAACCACCTAAAAACTGGAATCAGAGCAGACGGCTAAGGGAATGGAACCTACGACCTCCCGAATGCTAAGCAGACGTGGTAACCACTAATTGACAGAGCTCGGTCTATTTCATACTAACTATTCTTGCAATTAATTTTTTTAGATGTAAATATACCGATGGAGCCAAAATTATATATAACAGCAGTGGGATAACATGAACAACAAAAAAGAATGCTCGAATAAGAAAAATATGATCATGCAAAAAATATGTTAGTAGGCATGCTTAGTCGACATATGTCATAATTAAAATGAGGACAAGCCTACTCAATTATTTGCTTCTATGTTTATCACTTTCTTACTCAAGCAATGTATTCTATTTTCTTGTTCGTGTTATCTGACTGCTCTTATTATATAATTTTGGCCCCATCCATGTTAGTATTAACCATCCTCATTTCATACTGAAGACAAAGTACGTAGTTTGTCGTAACACAAGAAAACCGCATTACAAATTTCCAAATGCTATCGAAACCCAATTAGAGTGGCTAGTAGTTTAAATATTTTGTGGTAATTTGAAAATATCAATAATCCAAAACATTGGTTATTTAATAAAGCTCATTATTACAGATATTTCTCAAATCAGGGAGTATACTGTACTTTGTGCAGATCACTTTGAGGAAAAAGATATTAATATTGGTGAAAAAACAACCAGTCGTTTTAAAGAAGCTGTACTATCAGTATTTTTAAGAGTAAGATTCTACTAATGTTGATTAAAATATGCTGTAATCAGAAATGTATTTATTAGAATTAGAATATTCCTAAAAATTCCGAAATCTCAAATGATGTACAAGCTAAAACTAGTAAAAGCGATACAAAAGCAATTGAAGTAACTATTACATTTTCACATGAAGCAGCAGATTTTCAATATCAACTGTAGATATTAAAATTGGAATTAAAACAAATGAGTGACAAATATATAAGGTGTTTAGTTACAAAAAAAGACTTAGGGAAGAAATAAGCTAAAATTCTCATAATGTTTGTTTCACATAAAATATCGGCACAATTTCTTCAAATTTTGAAAAGATTAACGTTTTGCCAGCCATACACGTGTTTTATCCGACAATTACCTTTTCACTGATAATTTTAGTAGGGGATCAACGTAGAAATGTAGATAGTACTGTGAATTTCATAAAGAATATGCATTATTTATTGAAAATTCACAGTAGACATCGGTACATTCGTCCATTAGACAGCAGCATTGCCCTTATCTACATGTTTTAAATGAACGTCTGCAGTGGTTGGATGAAACATTTCCAAGTTACATTGACGATTTAAAAAATAGTTCCTTCTTAAACATGTTTGATTTTACTACGTTTTAACCCGATGTTGTAGTTCAGATACGGTAGAAGCAACATTTTCAGACGTACGTCTTAGAGGTGATTCAAATGATGCAACTAATGGGTCAAATTTTACTATGCGGCCTTGTAACTGCTTTGGGATTATCAAATGTTGGGAATTTGTTCGAAGCCGTTTATGAATTTAGAAAACGTACCTAACTGAAACCGATGAAGAGATCATTTTACCAATTGATTTGTGAATCAAAATTAAGAATCTATAAAAACAGACCATACCCTTAAATAATATCTGTAGGCTACTGCTTCTGTGGATTTTCTAGCTGGATATGTAATAAAGAAGTTGGAAGACAAATTATTTACCTGCTGTATTTTTCTGGTAAAAGCCATTTAAAGTTGAGAAGTAACATTTGTTATAATTGCATTCTTAACAACAGCGTTGCAAAAATTTACAATAAGAACACTTGTCTGAGCAGAGTGTTAATCAAATTAAAGTGGGAATCGATTTACATAATTCAACCAATTGGCTCTTTTTATTGTAGTTCTTTTTCCAACTTTTAACAAAAAAATGTGTGGCAAACGCGCGGCATACTGTAAAGAACAATATTATTTTATCTATCGGACCAGTGCATAATATGAACATCATACTTAGGGTGCCTTGATGTCAATTTGAAGTATTTGTCCGTACCCTGCTATAGGACAAGAACGTCAAACTAAGGACTAATGGGTACCACGTCTGGTTAGCATTCTGAAGGTCTTGGGTTCGATTCCCGTTGCCGTCTGCTCTGATTCAGATTTTTAGGTGGTTTTCCTGAGTCAACAAAGTACCTTATCTGAGGCAAATGCCAGGGCAGTACTTCTCCACCTTTTCTGGCCTCTCTTCCATTCTCCACCCCTCCTTTCTCTCATCCACACTGAAATTCTCGTTATTGGCTGAAGAGGGACGCAAGGTCCCTATAGCAGCACACCCCCCAGTTGGGGGAATTGAAATGACCTTGAACCTGTTTTTACCATCACACTCAAAAGTGGTGTGGATTTGAAATAAATCTCGAAATTTGAGGTGGAGAAAAAATGAACAACTTCATCACCCCTGTACCAACACTCCAGGCCGCTGTTCACATTGATCGCCAGCAATTGCAAAAAGGGTTGCTGTTCATCTTGTGGATTACAAAATGCAAAATTTAAATGCGCTACAATATGTGAATATTGCTATGGAACCTCTTACATGAATTCAAATGTAATTACTGAAATGGAAGAAATAGATCATTGGATAGAGATCTCGATAAGAATAACGACTCGCCATGTGATAAAGTGGTTGGTGAGAACAGACGCTTTTTATATCGGTAATTTTTTTATTTATTTGTGGTTGTCAGAGATTTCCCGAGTAACGAATGGAGTTTTAAGAAAAAGAATCGAAAAATTATTTACCGCCAGACTCCTCCGGCATAGCTAATACGGTACCAAACAATTAAAGACCATCAGACGTAGAGAGCATTGTGGAGCATTTAAGTTACGACAACGCTCGGAATGCCATCCTCTTTTTATAAGCGGTAGAAGACAAGGCAAATAAAAGACATAGTTTTTGACTGTTCGACTTACATTCCTTAATATTTACGCATGCTAGAAAGAGATATTCTGCTGGAGTGATACGGTGAACAGTTTATAGCATCATAGCTGCTGGTCTTATGCAAACGTCTGCTGCAAGCTGCATATTTTGCCGGGAACAGCTCTGATGTCATTGCAAATCTGTATTCATCTGGACCAATATCCAAATTGGGCTCTGCTTGAAAGTTAGGCAAATCCTTATATTTATCAATGTATTCTAGACCCCAGTCTTTACCAGACCTATTTTTATATGTATTGTTCATTGAAATGTAAAAAAGTGTTTAACGTTTCGATTTAGTAGTTTCTAGTAATTATTATTGATTCAAAATTATTGCTTCAATGAACAATAAACTAATGAACGCATTTCCAGGGTTAACTGTCTTAACATTTCTCACATAAATTACCACTCTCGCTTCGCTGCGGTCGCTCGAGTGGTAAAAATATGCTCGAATGTTAAGACTGGGTTACCCCTCTAAATACGTTAATTACTATTAACCTTCAACTACAGCAAAACCTTTATAGATAGAAAAAAAATTTATGTAACTGTTTTTTCCGCAAATCGTACTGGAATTGACACATTATTGATAAAATTTTGTTGAGCAAACCAAACATTCCATTACATCTGCCGTTGCTAGGTAATTTACAATGAAACTGTACAGTAATAATATTCCCGTCCTAGGCCGCCAATATTTTTCGAAAAAAGACATGTTTTCCTAATTTTTTTAACTCGTATCGATCGGCGGAAAAATAGTATGTGTATCTTGGACAAAAAGCAACATTTCCAGACTCCTGTGTTGTTGGGCGAGGCGAATGCGGAGC